>PVIC010000592.1:0-115448 GCA_004025085.1 Thryonomys swinderianus | reverse complement strand
TTTTTTTTTTTTTTTTTGAGACAGGGTCTCGCTTTGTAGTTCAGGCTGGCTCTGAGCTCACTATGTAGCCCAGGCAAGCTTCAAACTCAGCAATCATCCTGTCTTTGCCTCCCGAGTGCTGGGATGACAGGCATGAGCCACCACGCCAGGTACTGTGGTATGTGGTATTGATTGCTGGTGGGCGTGAGTCTCCACGCCCAGCATTGTATGTGGTTACTGGGGATCAAACTCAGGACCTTGAGCTTGGGAGGCAGGCGCCGGAACCACTGAGCTAACCCTCCGGCCCTGAGGGCTCCATTTCTTTTTTTTTTTTTTTTGAGACAGGGTCTCGCTTTGTAGTTCAGGCTGGCTCTGAGCTCACTATGTAGCCCAGGCAAGCCTCGAACTCAGCAATCCTCCTGTCTCTGCCTCCTGAACGCTGGGATTACAGGCATGAGCCACCACACCTGGCTAGGCTCAGTTTTATCCTCTGAAGCTCCTGTATATCACATCTCTTTTGT
Source organism: Thryonomys swinderianus (assembly GCA_004025085.1). Classification (NCBI taxonomy): domain Eukaryota; kingdom Metazoa; phylum Chordata; class Mammalia; order Rodentia; family Thryonomyidae; genus Thryonomys; species Thryonomys swinderianus. The sequence goes on along the minus strand of PVIC010000592.1, from coordinate 114,948 downwards.
CTGTGGAAACCGTTGTTTAGAGGCGAGCTACTCTGTCTCCACGGATTCTCCCGTTTCTAAGTAAAACATCACCAGGCACCGTCAACCACATTATTTGGAAACTGAAAACAACATGGATTTGAGCTTTGAAGCAGACAGACACAGGCTTACATTCTCTGGCCCTCTATACTGTCTCTTGACCTCTCTGAGCCTTGATATCCTCTCAGGTGAAGTGGCACCGTGTCCTTATGAGAATCAAAGAAATGGAATGATGTGAACTTGCCATAGGCAGTTACTAATGTTAATTTCTCTCAGCTTACTTCCCAGTTCCCTGGGACACATTTGTCAGGGTGATGCCTTCCCTGTCCTTCTATCTCTATGTCCTGCCAATAGCCATCTGTGAAAATAATGTCAGTAACAAAAACCTGTCATCAACAAGAGCTTACTGGACACAAGGCAGGGACTTCAAGTGCTTTTTATCTAGCTTTCATATGTTGATTTTAATTCTCAATCTGGGGGATAGTGATAATAAGTCCACTTTGCAAGTGAAAAACAGATAACACAAAGAAATTAACAGTGGACTCTATGTTATTTAATCTCTGGGGACGAAAAGTAGCAAGTCTGTGTTTTGCCCTAAGGTTGGCAAACTTCTATAAAGATTTGAATGGTAGATCTTATCACTTTGACGGGTCATACACTTTCTATCCCAACTACCGAACTCTGCCTTATAGTAAAAAGCAGCCATGTACTAAAGCAAATGGGCCTGAGGCTGTATCGATAAAACTTTATTTGCAAAAACTCCCTTACTGCATTTAGGCCACAGACCTGTGTGTGCTGACCTTCCATCAACAATTTTGGGGGGGTTCTTTCATTTTAATTGCACCTCTCTGCCTGACTGATCATGAATATATCCTTTGTAGCTTTTCTTGGCAGCAGATGCATAAGCTATAAGCTATTTTTACAGCTTTTCTGATTTCCCTGATTGATTATAAGTGTTTTTCAAGTGCCAGGTAGCACATCAGACTCATTTATAAACCATGATGCATTAGAGATTGTCACAGTTCCAGGATGGCACCTTTCTGGAGTGACAGATGAGACCTAAGAAGTTGAAGCAATTTGCAGAGTCTGGTTTGTCGGGTTCAAGGCAAAGATAATTTTTCCCCCCACCAATAACCACATGAAAAGTTGGTCAAGAAATGAGATTGCTTGCTCAGGTCAGGGACCTTCCCAGACCCGACTATCCTCATGCAGATCTTCAGAACAGAAATGGGGCTTCCTGGAAGCTCTGGCTCATCATGTGGATTGGGAAGGAAGGAAAACACCCAAACAAAACAAATCGAAGCCAAACTAAACTCACACACGAGGTGATGGAAAGTCGAAGACGATCCAGCCAGAGGCGATGTATCTCTGCCCCTGCACTCCTTCCTCCTGCCCCCAGCAGCCATTGCTCAGCCTGCGCCTGCCAACTAAATATGTTTTCTTCTCCAGTAGGGTGGAAGTATATAGAGCCCAAACGGCCCCAGGTTGATCCCCTGTCCCTTGTCCCTCACTGGTCCTGGATTTCAGGGCAGATCCCTATGCTGCCAGCCTGAACAGTATAAGTACTCCTCGCCCCGTGTCTCTGTACTTTTTCCTGTCCCTGTCTCTGTGGTCCACCTCACCTTCCCTCATACCACCCTTTCCTTTCCTGCTTCTGTAGAGAGACCTTGGGCCTGGTGCATAGAACATGCAAAGAAACCTTGGTGTGTGTGTGTGTGTGTGTGTGTGTGTGTGTGTGTGTGTGTGTGTGTCCCTGTTTCCACCTCTTACTCCCTTCTTTTCTCTTCCTTGGATAAACTCCAAGTCTAGATGAGGTCACTGCAGGACGCTACAGTTGGCCAGCAGGCGGAGCAGGGGCAGAATTTCCACAAAGCCCCTCTCCCAGCCCCGCCTGCCCAGTTTGTCCTGCTCTTAATTTTCCTTGGGGCCCTTGCATGTCCTTCTGTCAGCATCATGAACAAATCAACTGGCCGCCTACAGACACGCTCCACGGCTCTCTGTTCCCACTGATGTCATCGGCCAGGGTGTGAGGAGCCCACTTGCGGAGGGCAGCGCGTCTCCCTGGGCGGGAGCTGGGTGTGCTGGGGCAGAGGAGGCTCGGCCCCTCTTAGGTCTGTGGAGTCCGGGGCTTAGCTCCTGCGTGGAACCAGGGGCTCGGTCAGGCGCTCAGCCCAAACCAGAGCATGTGCTGACACTCCTGACTCTTGGTGCGATCTCGGCTCTGCTCCTTCTGGCCTCCTGGGTCACCTGAGGGACAGATACTGACCTGCTCTGAAGACTCTCAACGACAAAACCCTGTGGAATCCCGTGGCAGCTTAATGATTTCTTAAGCACCTACTATGTGGCATTTATGTTTCCCGTGCCCTTTATCCATGTTACCTCCTTTCATTTTATGATAATAACACCTGTCTTGATTTTGCAGATCAGACTTGAGAGAGTGGTTTTTACTTTGTGTCTAGGGCACCCAGCACAGGGTCTGTCAGCCTGCTGGTCCAGCAGTGACATGGAGCCCTGAGTAGGTGATCATGCCTCCAACAGGAAAAAAGAGCAGTCACAGAAGAAATAGCTTTGGAAGAGGGACCATTATGTGGTTGGGTATTAATTTATCCCACTTATACTTACTGAGCGACTTGTATCACTTGGTGCTAAATAAATCACGTAAACATCCCTGTCCTCACAGAGGTGGCAACCCAGAAAGGGGAAGCAGCCAGGAGCAGGATCAAGAAAGCACACTGAAAAGGTGATAAATGCTAGGAAGAAACGGCAAGGAGTAAGGACTGGTGCAAACAGAAGGGGTGAAGGCCACAAGCGAGATGACATTTGAACAAACGGACAGGCACTCAGGAAGCCAATCATGGAAGTCCCCGCAGGCAGGGCTTTCCGGACCAAGAGAACAGCGGGTGTGACAGTGCTGAGGTAGGTCTAGGCCTGCACTCAAAAGAAGGTGAGAGGGCCAGAAATTTAGCCCAGTGGTTCCAGCGCCTGCCTAGCAAGCACAAGGTCCTGAGTTTAATCCCTGCTAAACACATACAGCAATGCCCGGTGTGGTGGTTTATGCCTGTAATCCCAGCACTTGGGAAGCAGAGGCAGGAGAATTCCTGAGTTCAAGATTTGTGTGGGCTACGTACTGAGCTGAGGACCAGCCTGAACTACAAAGTGAGACCCTGTCTGAAAAAAAAAAAAGAAAGTGAAGAGGTGACACTTGCTGGAGGAATCCAAGAAGACAGTGAGGACCGAGAGGTTAGAGTGCAGAGTGGGTCTCACAGGCCAGGGGGCTTCTACTGGTGATGTGTTAAAAACCACTGAGAGATTCTGAGCAGAGGAATTCACTGTCAGTTGGTTGATGCAGTCACTTGGACGCTGGATTAGAAACACTGTGAAGGGGTGTAGTCACTGGTGCAGGCAAGGCAGAAGTTAGAAGGCTGAGCCAGACAGACTCTGAGAAGGAGATGCTGGCCTGTAGGAGCTGATAGGAGAGGTGTCGAGATGTCTACTTTGAGATGCCTCCCTATGAGCCCTAGCAGGGGCCCCTCCGGTCAGCTTCTAATTCACGTTTGTTGATCCAGGAGACTAGAAAGCTTGTCTTGTCTTCTCTTTCTACTCTGTCTCAGTGAGGGTGTGTGTCTCTGCTAGAACATAAACCATCCAAAGGTGTGCCTGTCTTCTCCACCGCCGAGCCCCCAGCTCCTGTGGTACAAGGCCACTGCCAAATGGACATCTGTGAACAAATAGGTATGGGCACTCCCCTCACAGTCTCCAGAAACTGGCCTTGCCAACCATGAAGGGTGACAGTGAGGAAGTGTTGCACTTTTATAATAAATGTGCTGCATGCTTAGCCCCATTTGGACTCTTCCCAGAGTTTTTCAAGACAGCACACATTGGCGATAACTTTTTCTTTTTTTTAATTTGGGTTCTCTTCAAAGACAGGAATCCTGACAACCTAACTGCAGAGGGTTTTCAGGTACAGAATTCTGCAGTGGCTCCACGTCTCCTAGCATCTCACATGGGGGCCGCTCAGCATGTGAGGGAGGTGACAGTTTCCAGTGAGTGCATGAAGTGTCAGAGAGGAGAGGACTTTCCCCAGGAGGAAGTGCGGTCAGACACCCCGGGCACAGTCTCTTTCACTGTGTGGTTCCAGTGAGCTTCCTTCCTCTGCACACTGAGGGCTCGGCCCGTCCTTCCCAACTTCATGTGCCACGATGGGCCTTTCCATTTGGGCACCTAGGGCTAGCATCTGCCACTTACGGTGCCACTCTCTGTGATAAGCATTTTCTATGTATTATTTTCTCATTTGGACCGTGATAGAGTATACTTATTCCCATTTTCTAGGAGAGAAAACTGAGGCAGAAGCCAAGTAAGGTCAGTGTATTATTTTGAGCTTTCCACTCTTGTGACAGAATACTTTAGGAAAACAGTTTTAAGATGGAAAGGTTTATTCTGGCTATGGGTTGCATGGATTTTCACCCCTGGTGGCCAGCTGGTTCTGTTTTTTTTTTTTTCTGGGTCTATGGTGAGGTTGCATGTCAGGTATGGTAGAACAAAGCAGCTCACCTCACAGGAGAAAGACAGATAGACAGGCAGACAGAGAGAGAGACAGAGACAAAAAGGGCTGGGACAAGACATAGTTCCCAATTTACACCCTGATGACTCAATCCCTTCCACTAGGCTGACTTTCTAAATTTCCATGACACCCCAACCAAATTATGAATTCATAAAGTGGATTAATGCACTGGTAAAGTTGTAGTCCTTATGACCCACTTTCAGAAAGCCCTACCTCTGAACATATGAGCTTTTGGGGGACATTTTAGACCCAAAACACTGTCACTCTTATAACACTGTAGCTCCTGTAACAAGGATGGTGCTATATTGCTGGTCTCTTTCATAACACAAATTTATTTCTCACACTGGAGGCTGTGATGACATCTGAGATCAAGTTGTGGCCAGTTGGGTTTCTTATGTAGAATGGGCCTCATCCTGGCTGCAGGTGGCCACCTTCTGCCTGTGTCCTCGCAGCCTTTCTTTCTCCTTATAAGACTGCTAATTCTATCACAAGGGTCCCACCCTCTAGACTTCATTCAACCCTACCTCCAAAAGACCTCATCTTCAAACGTTGTCACATCAGGAGTTACTTCACCATATGAATGGGGAGGGGCATAAACCTTTAGTCTATAATGGTACCGAAGCTAGCATGTGAAGGAACCAGCATCTAATTGCCGTATCATTAGCTGGCCTGTGTTCTGACTCTGAGCCATCTTGGAGGATCCTCTGCTTTGATGCTGACCACTAGTGGAGACTGTCAGGCTGGACGGGCTCTTCAGGAGACAACCCTTGCTGTCAGAGGGCAGCTGCTGTGAACTCCGAGACCAGGTCAGTGTTGTTCACCACCACGTCCTCCACATGTAGCCCTGGTCCAGCACATATAACATAAATGAACTAATGACTCGGTAAAGACTGCTGAGCATGCTCAAAAGTGTCCTTGTCCTGACATTCAGGGAAGATGGGGTCCCTGAGGATCTTGAAATGAAGAGCAGTAATTAAATGCCTGATCTGCACCACATTCTGACAACTTCCTTTCCCTTGTTTTACCACATTTAAACCGCAAAAATCCAGAGAGCTGTTTCTTTTTCTACAGATAGGGAGATGGAAGCTGAGTGAGGCACAAGGTCCCAGGAGCTGAGGAGCAGCTTGCCAAAAGCCACACAGATGTCCAGGAAGTATGGCTGTCTGCAGGCCCCACCTACAGGGGATGTGGTGCTGATGGGCTGTGAAAATGAAAAAAGCGAAGTCCTCCTGTAAGGAGATGCTCCCCCCCAAGCCATAGAGGACAAGGTCATAAAGTCAGTGAGCCTGGGGTTCATCATGATGGGACCAGTGGAGACATTGTGGTGGCGGCCCGGGATAAATAGGGGTAAGAGGTTAGAGGGTTTGTCTGGAGACTTCATTTGCACAGCAGACACATTGTAGACTTGAGGTGCCTCTTTATTTGGGAGTGCTGGGGATGGATGGAAAGTGTGTAGAGACTAACCCCCAACCTTTGATAATGCTGCCTCTGATTTTGGAGGAGGAGGGACAGTTTGCAAGGAAGATTCACCTGTGGAAATACGCAAGTTGGTTTCAAGGCAGGACAGTGAAACCCAGAATAGAGCTTGTCGGGACGTATGTGGCTGTGGAAGCCTCCACAAGGCCGGTGGCTGAGTGGCAAGGGAAGAGCAAGAGATGAGATGAGACAGAAGAAAACAGAACGTCATGGCAGTGGAGCCCACATCCTGGAGGGCAGCATGGATCCCCAGGTTCTTTTGCATGTATCCAGTCAGTACTGTTCGGGCGTTTGGTCAAATCCCTTGCAGCTTGGCCTGGCCCTGAAGTGGTCATAGGAAATAATAGTGATCCCGTTAGACAGATGAGAAGAATGTGATAGACAGGGTGTAAGTGGGTTTCCCAAGAAAGTTCCCAGGAGGCAGAAAATGAGGCAGAACTGCACTGTTCCAACTCTACCTCTCCATTGCCTTCCCCAAAGACAGCAGGTGACCAAGTCCAAGGATTTGGCATCGGGACAGGAACAGGGAGCTCTTATGGAGGAGGAGAAGGTAACAGCTGCAGCTGCTCCGACCCCCAGCCCAACCTCATGCACACACGTTACTGCTGTTATTAAGGCTACCCCTGCTGCTGCTAGAGCTGAATGCCTATGGTATGCCAGACACCGTGCTAGACATCTTTCTGCATTAATTCTTTAAAAACCCTGGAGGTTGGTATTATTATCCACTTTGTAGATGAAATAACCTAGGTAGAAAGAAGAGACTTATACAGATTTGAAGGCAACTGGGTGATGGCCTCAAAGCCGTGTGTCTCAGACTCACCACCTGAGTCAACACATGGCATTTGTTTTCACCACTCTGAATGATCATCGCTGTGGGGAGGAGAGTAAAATACTCTCTGGGCAATTACAACTGCCTGCGTAATGCAATAGGCTAGAATGGACATTGGCATTTTCTTTGGGAATATCTCCTCTGGGCTTCTCTTACATGTGTCCCTCAGACTGAGACCAGGTGGCCAGGATGCTCTGAAGGAACAATCTGTTTTTCTGTCAACTTCAGAGTCATGTTATAGACTTTCACTCCCTGGGGAAGGATCTCAGAGCCTACATTTCATTAAGTTCCCATATGCTGCTGCTGGTGGCTTTTGAGTCTTACTTTGAATAGTAAAAATCTCATTTCGATACCCCTTCCTGCCCAGTTAGTCCACTGGGAGGTCCTAAAACAGGTCTGGTCAGAGTCCAACCAGACCAGTGGTATGCATGCTGTGGTCTAACAAGTAGGCTCCCTGATTGGAAGTGTTGTAAGATATACTAATAATGGAAATAATTTATTAAATATCTATTATTTGTACGAAACTTCTTAGCAACATCTGTAGCAGGTACCATGTTTGTCCTTTTGTCGATGAAGAATCTTAAGTTCAGATAGATAAACCTACCTGAACCAATGTGGCTATAAATGGTGAAACAAGAATTTTAACCTTATTCTTTTTCCCAATGAACTGTATGCTTTTTCCATATATCTATATTTGAATATAACACTACCTTATGATTAGAAGATGAAGTCTCTTGACACACTGAATTATTATTTATCTTCTTATTATAGATACAGCATAGGAAAAATGTGCCTTAGAAATTGTCAGGACTGTGTCAATCTGAATTCTTATTATTAATAATCAAATAATAATAACAATATGAAATGTAGCAACACTAATAGCATGGAAAACATGAGAGGAGCTAAGCATGTAAATCAGTTAAGCAAAGCAAAACATTTGTAGTAATGCTATGTAAATACAGGAATAGGAAAACCTAAGAACAATGAACATCCATTGAGAAAAAGCCCATGGCATTCATGAAGAATGAAACAATGAAAAAAATACCCATGTTACTTGGCTTTGCTCCCTCCCCTTTGGGTTCAGAAAATAGAATTGAGAGAACACCAAAGGGGGTGGGTAAAGGGTTTGAACAATGAATACACATTACCAGCATCAGCTGGGTATCTTGTTAGCATTAACCTGATGCATTGCAAGTGAGCTGCAGTTAGAACAGTAATTACAGTAAATAGAATCCATTTGGAATCCTCAAGCAACTATGAGCAGGGAAGAAAGATGAGCTGAAAAAAATCCATTACCCTTTAGAAGTTATGGAAGCTTCAGATGGCAGTGATTTCTACTGTGAATTGCATCTGACTAAGAAGCAGCAATGTGGATGAATCTATCTCAGCTCTCAAGTGTGTTTAGACGGTAAATAAAATGAATTACCTAGCCATTCCAGCCAAGTGCAGTTTCCTGAAATATTTGTCTTGGTAATTTAGGGAGAAAATTTTGGTAGAATCGGGAAGGGAGCCTGTGGACTCCATTTCCTGCCTTGGGTTGCTGAGTCTTCTCAATCAGATGGAATGGGCATCCTGGAAGGGCCAGGGGGCAGGACCGAGGTAGATGGGAGGAGGTACAAAGGGTTCTGGGGTTCTCCAAGGGCTCTGTGTTCTTGAGCGCTCGTCAATGACAAGTCTCATTCTGAGACTACTGTGCCGTCCGCCATGGCCAGGGACTTGGAGGCCCTTCCGGTGGGTCCCCTGAGTCTTGCGCCTGAAAGTTCCAAGCTCCCACCAGCTCAGCCGGGGCAGCAGCATAGAGTTGAGAGCTGCCCACAGGCCTGGAGCTTACTCTTTGCTCTACCTGCCACTGCTCCTCTCTGCTCAGACACCAAATGTGTACCCAGTCAGACCCCACTCTCTGGGTTTCTGAGCTCCTCTCTCCACCCCACCCCCACAGGAAGAGACATTTCCTCCCTCAGGTCCTGCCTCAGGGAACCCTTGTGCTCTGAGTGGACCCCCCTTGCCATACTGTAATGGCTGAAAATTTGAGGAATATTTAGTCTAAAAATTTCGAGACTGAATATAAGTGAGTTTTCAACAAGTACTTTAAATGTCTGGTTTTTGCCAGGCATTGTGCTGAGTCTAGGAGTGTTTAAGATACATTTCTTCATGCGAGACGAGAGATACCCTACTGACAGAAACTTCAAAACAGGGAGAAAATGGACAAAAGGACAAATATCAGGGGATTAATTCAGTGGCATCGTGCCTGCCTCCCAAGAACAAGGTCCTGAGTTTAATCACTGGCTTAAAAAAAAAAAAAAGAGAAGTAGAAGCAGCGCCTGTGTGAATGCAGCTGGGAAGGGTGCAGAATCCCGAAGACCTTACTTGTATTTTTTGTGTCCTCTGAGACGTTGCCCACCTGGCAGGCTTAGCCTCGGCCAACCAGGCCTGAGCCGGCGAAGCTGCTCCACCTCCGCTCTCACCTTTCCCAGAGGACCCCAGATGGTGACCTTGGACATCTTGTTGATTGAGTTCCAGGACAAGAGCTAATTAGCACTGGTAACAAGCTCATTAGGTTTTCTGAGTACATGGGAAAAAATCAAGGTAGAGATGAGAAAAACAATAGCTGGTCTCAACTCATCTTTCTCTTTCAGACTTAGTCACACTACCTCAAGGTTTGCAGGGAGTCCTTTTTCAGAATGGTGAATTAGAAGCGTTGGAATTCTCCAGACCCTGTCAGATGCCTTAAATCACCTACCGCACTAACCTTAATGCTCAAGAGGAGTATTTTTCATCAACATTTTACTGGTGGAAAACTGAGACCCTCAGAGATAAAGCTCAAGCTCTGGAGTCCATAGACCTAGGTGAGACCCAGGTCCCATTTGTGACCATGAACTAACTCACTGTACTTCGCTGTGTCTACATGTTCTTATGTGTAAAACAGGATCCTTTCAATATCTGGCACATAAGGAACGGTGAGGCGGTGACTAGCGTGTTCATGGACCAGCTACTCCAGAGCCGCAAACAGCAAGTGCTAAGTAAACGCTCCCTCTTACGTTCTCCAGGAACCAGCACGAGGAAGCCACCCAGCCCTCATTCCTGTCCCTAGTTCCCATGACATCCACGGCGAGAAGCAGGCTCCACGACGCTCATGCCGAGCTGGCATCAGCAAGGCAGCAGAGCCCCATCCTGGGCCTCCAAATGCCGGAGATTCAGCCTGGCTGGGTAGGGAAATGAGGGAATGGAACCTTATCCTCATGCTCTGCACAAACACCGCCCAAAGCCCCAGTTCAGGCCAAGGACAGGAAAGAAAGTATCATGTTCAGGCAAAGCTGCGGGGTTTGAGGGGCACAGGCGGGGGAAGGAAGCATTGGAACAGTACTGGGAATGGCTGAGGGTAATTCGCCAAATTGCAATCCAGAGGACTCCAGGCTGGCGTGCTGGCCCTGGATCCAAGGCCCAAGGCACAGTGCTGCCTGTGCTTTGTGACCACCTGGAGAGCGTTGATAAATGCCTTGGGTCCCGCTCCTAGACGCTTTGAGCCTCTTGGTTTGGAGGGCAGCCACAGCCCTGGGAGCTTGAAACTCTCCAAGTGATCCTTCGGTATGGTGACGGCTGAGGGGCGCTGGCCAAGGCAGGTGGAGGGGAGGCCCTTCTCCTCTCAGCTCTTGGTCACACAAACAACTGAGAGGGAGAGGCCAGGCTGCTCCTGGCTTCCAGGTGCTGCACACTTTGCCCTCCACCCACCTGGCTCCCTCGCTCCCTCTCTCTGTGCTTTGTCCTGTTCAGTCTAGGCCAGAGCCAAGGTCTTATGTGGCCCCAGTGCCACAAAGCCCGTGCTCCTACATCCCCAGACCCTCCCCTTGCCGTGGAGCTTTCTCTCCTCTGTGCCTTTGCTCCCCCTGTGTTCACTGCCCCAGTGTCTTCTCACCATGCTCCATCAAAGCTAGGACTGCTACGGCAGCGGGAGATGGCTCTGGTGGTAATCGCTTCTTCCCCCATCTGCGTTTCGGTAGCACCTAGCTAGAACAGTCCCTGTGATATCAAGAAAAGGCTGCGTGATGCTTTGTAATGGGTGCTGCAGCAGCCTCAGTCTCCTTGCGTGACGGGAAGCCACCAGGCCAGGGTGCTGTGCAGCCTGATCGTAGGCCCAGGGAGGCTGTCTGTGGAGGGTGTTCAGATCCCCAGTGCTCTGGGCGAACACTTGCATCCCCACCGGCGCCTCTGTCTGCTGTTAGAAGAGGAAATTGAGGTTTCATGGAATGTATTTATAGGAACGTACAGGCCTCTGAACTGTTAAATCCTGGACTTATAGGAAACCTCCAGAAACGTAAAATAAAATGTTTGATGTTATTGTGGTAAGTAACGTTGTTTGTTAGACATTCAAGATTCCAATGGGCAGACATTCTATTTCTTAGATCTTTCAGATCATAGAGCTCACTGAACAGTCATCCACCTTGACTAGGATCATGGAGGCCAGTTCATATGTGTACTTACGCCTCATATGTGTACTCACTAGGATCACAGAGGCCAATTCATATGTGTACTCACACCTCAGAGCTCAAGCAAACCAGGCCTCAGCTAGAAAATGGAGATAAAAGACAATCCAACATCTACCCTATGACCTGAGACCTTTCTTGCTGGTGGAAGATACTAACACATAAGCCTTGTACATGACCATACAGCATGTCCTGGGTCTAAGTTCATGCTTTACCACATACTACTTTTTTATCTTCCTGTTAGCAAATTGCTCGGACTTTAGTGTTCTCATCTGTAAAATGGGGTGATAGTGCCTGCTCAGCAGCACCATAGTAGCAAGATTTAGGTACTTTAGACCTAAAATACCCGGGGTACTTAGGGTGGGACTGGCACACGGTACTAGACAATTTGTCCCATGGAGTTACCATTTGGGATGGATTTCTGGGGAACTTGGGGACAGAAGGCAGCCATCCGTGTGTGCTCATTCCTTACTGCTGCTGTGACACGGGACCATGGAGTGCCTTTAAACAACACAGATTTCTCCTCTTGCAGTTCCAGAAGTCACAAGTGCAAAAACAGTCTCACTGGGGAGAAAGCGTCGGCAGGTCTTGTTCCTTTCAGAACCACCGAAGACATGATCCATTTCTTCATCCATTGGCTCCTAGAGACATCCTTGGTCCATGGCCCCTCTCAACTCCCTCTTGTTTGCTCTTTGCATACCCTGCTACTAACTGTAGCCTCCTGTCCCTCTTTATAAGAATCCTTCTGGTTTCAGGGGACTCGCTTAGATAAATCTCCCCATTTTGCTATGTAAGGGAACAGAGTCCAAGGTTCTGTGCACTAGGATATGGTCATTTCCTGCTGGGTCACTGTGGAGATCAGAAGTAGCTTTCTAAGGAGACAGAGATTTCAGCTGCCTCCTGAAGAGTACGTGAGTAGGAGGCGGCCAGGTCGACATGCAAGCAGTGGCACTGCAGACAGAGCCGAGCCACCCGGGCCTGGAAGGAAAGCCTGCTGTGGGAGGGGCAAGGTGAGAAGTTCACGGCGGGGGACCAGTGTGGGGTGGGGTGGGGCGATGGCTGGTAAGGACTTCGACGTGATGGCATTAGGCGTGAACTTGTGTGGTGTGGTGGCAGCTGCTAGAGTCCTCCGCAGTGTGGCATCCGGTTCAGGGAATCCTAGCATTCCACCCTGGCCCAGTCTAGCCGGCCTCAAGGGTATCGAGTTGCAGTCTGGTCCTGTGTGTCTGGCCTTCAGGAGCTGCTGTTCCCTGGGGCTGTCACAGTTGTCTCCATTTTATTGCCTTTTCCTCAGCCCCAAACATAAGAGTCCTTCTGTCTCTAACCAGAGTCCTTCCATTCCCCACCCCCGCCCCAGCCCCACCTCTCCGGGCTCCCGAGCCACAAAGCAGAGGCTCAGCCACAGGAATGGAGGACAAGCCCCGACACCCATAAACTGGTAGCCATTTTCCTCCCCATCTTCAGCAGGGGTGGACTGGCAAAGCGACCTTCCCACAGAAATAATTTTTCAATTTCTTGTAATAGGACATAAAAGTCAGCCCAGGAAAATTGATTCCATTTGGAACTCCCTTTGTAGGACACTTTATCTTCCCTTGCAGCCTCTGTATTTCAGCAATTTCTAAAGCCTGAGGAAGACCCTTTTAATGTGAGTGTGTGCGTGTGTTTCCCACCACCCTGGCAGAAGGCTTTCGCAGCTCAGCTGAGTCTCTGCTGAGCTGTCACTCCCTCACTCGGCTGCTGTGGCCTCTCCTCAGGCTCCGTCCGTGGGTCCCTACACCCGGCCATGGGCACGGCCTGCCGGCGCCCCACAGTGTCCCCACTCTGTCCTTATTCTCATTCTCTGGGCAACTTATTCTTTTCTCCTCCCCCTTAGTTTTTCTTTCTCTCTGCCCCCTCCTTTCTCTTTTGATATCAACCTCCTCCCCTTTTTCTCTTTTGTGCTCCTTCATTTCTTTTTGCCTCTTTCTCTCTGGGCTGATAGCTCTTGTTGTAGCAAAGGAGACCAAAAGAACATTGAGAGATGCAGGAGTAGGGTAAAACAACCGTTTATCGCTAGCTAATAGGCCAGACCCTAGGAAACGCATTCTCTTGGGTGTGAACCCGAGCTAGGGTGTTTTATGGGGCTATAGGGTTTCCGGCGGGGTGGGGTTATTGGCTGAAACCACACGTGTATAGCTTCCATGACCATCTGCAAGTGGGTTGAGCAAAGTTTGATCTCTGTAGGACAAGAGGGCTGGAAGTGATTAACGGTTACGCATATGAACGAAGAGGACAGGGTGCGACGAGCAGGCAGGTACGCTGTACGGCAGGTACATACAGTGAAAGTAAGTACAGTAAGTCTGTAGGAAGGAACATTAAGCTTAAGTGAACATCATGAAATTTTAACTTTTTGATTAAAACTTTCCACAACCATGTCACTTAACCGTGGGACCTAATAGCTTGCTTAGTCTTTCAGGACCTCAGCTTCTTGGTCTGGAAAATGGACATAAAAGTGGGTACACTCAAGCCCTAGGGAGAGGGGATACACACGAGTGGAGGGAGTAGTGCTAGGCCTGCAGCTCCACACTGGCACCCCTGACCTTGGCTTTGGCCTAAGGTAGAAGAATACAGCGTTGATTCTAAACTGCAGTATGATACTTTTCAAAGGCACCAGCATCTTCAACTCTACCAAGACTTTTCTGACCTGTTCCCAGCTCAATCAGTGATGACACTTTGATGGAGACAGAGAGGATAGCCTAGCCTGCTCTATAGACAAAGAACGGAGGTTCACAGAGTGGGTGCATGGTATAGGTGCATCCCGTGCCCGCTGAGCCTGATGTCCTTTCCTCGTGGGGCCATGAGATGTGATTTCAGGAGATAACCCAGTCTCACTCCTCCCTGGGTGGTCTCCTGCACTTCTCACCCTGAAGTTGGAATCTGGGGAAAAACAGCTGTGTGACTGTCCTGGGCGTGAGAGTTGAGAGGGATTTTCCAGCCCAGTTCACGTCCAGCTTTACAGCTCAGCCTGGGGCTTGCGGCCCAGTGTAAACTGACGCTCTCCTCAGAGTGGGCCTGACTCCCACCCAACGTTGTGTCCAGGACTCCTGTGGATATTCAGGGAGATAGGAGGAGTCCTAGCCAGATAGCATTCTTCTACAGAACTGAGGAAACTGAGGCTCGGTGAATGTCATTTCCCTAGGGTTCAGCTAGGCCTTGAACCCAGGTCTGAACAAAGACTTCAGACCTTTTGGCCTCAAGGATTTTAAATGACTGACTCAAGCCCATCCACCAAGTTTAGAGCTCACATCTCTCTGTGCCAGGTGCTGGAACCCTTTTTTATTACATGCTTTATGTGAGATAGTTTATGCTGCTTCTATGAGGCCTGGAGCCCAGGCTCTCGAGAAAGGAGTCACAGTTGATTTAAAGTCAACTTTCCAGCCGCAGGGCTGCCGGGAGTGGGTGGAAAGGAAGACCACGGGTCCCCTGGGAGATTAGGGGAAGCGAGCAGGTCACTCGCTGGGGATGGGGTGGAGGGGATGTGGACCCTGTCATCTGGGTGTAGTCAAGCCACCCACTGCAGGAATCAGATGGTTCTTTCTTCCCACTGCTGACTGGAGCCTGAACTTGGGCTGAGGGCTCCTGTCGTTTACAAACTATTCCCGAAGAGGGAGGAATGAAAATGTGGCCGAGAGGACTCTGGATTCCAAAGGCAGCAGCAGCTCTTGCTGTCCGTGGGGGAGGTTCTTCCGGTGTCCCTGGATCTCACTGTGGTCAGAAAGCCCTGGGTCCGATGAGGAGATTTCTACCTCTGTCCCACACATAGCTTTGAGCATCTGTTCCCGGGCACACCCTGCTCTGGGCTGTGAGGGTGCAGCAGTGGTCAGGATGCTGCCGTCCCTCCCGATGGTTGAGAAGTAGACCCTAACAGTTCTGCCTCACACTCTCTTCTTTCCTCTGAGGCTCGGCGGGTACTTAAGGATTTCTAATTGCTTGAAAAGCAGAGAAGCCTTGTGAACAGAGAGGCTTTGTCCAGACTTGAATGAGGGTGGATCCTGATCTAACTGTGAGAGCCAGCAAGTCTCAGTACCTCTCTGGGCCTCAGACATTGTCTACCCAATACAGGTGGTGGTACCTTCCCCGCCTCTCCCTTGGGCAGGGTCCTGAGTGACATGGAACATAAAACCACACAAGCTGACTCAGGGAGAGCACGGCCTGTGGTAAGGTTCTGGGGATCTTCTGGGAGTCCAAAACAAGAAGCCGGTGGTAGCAACACTCACAGGACCTCTGAATGAGGAGCTGCCAGGCTTCTGTGTGGCCTCTTTCCTGCTTCTCTCCAGAGGGCTGCTTTGCTCTTCTCCCTCCCACACTACCGGCTCCTTTGCTTTCTTACAGATTATGGGCCTCCAAAGTTTTGACATCCAAAGACCCATCATGGCTTCACTGACCTTAAACACCCTGCACGTCTCCCTAACGCCCTTTTGGCTTTTCTCCCCTGTGCTGTCTACCACAGTCTCTGTTCCCAAATCATCAATAAAGGAAGCTGACCAGTGAACCACAAATTACTGGACAGTCCAGGGTTGGACCCTCCACAGGACAAACTGTAAGACATCATCATGTTATAAAACGTGGCTGGGCTCTCGAAGGGCCACTTTCTCTTAGAAAGTAATGCTGGTTGCAGTGAATATGAAACTCCTGCAGTGTTCCTGCTCTCCTCAGGCTGCCTCAACCAGGGATGTGTTTGGTTTTGTTTCGTTTTGGTTTTTAAGGATCTAACAGGTTGATCGTTGCACACAGTGAGGCTTCATTAAGTGACCACTGTTTCCAGAAGGTTCTGATAAATTGTGAGATGCTATATAAATGTGATGTGTGAGGATCACCAGCAGGTACTGACGAAACTCAACTGTTGCAACGGCTGCCCGAGAACTTGGGCTGGTTATTTTAACCAGCAGTGACTAGATTGGTCACCTCCTTGTCCCCTCCGCTGTCACTTTTCTCTGGGGCCTGAGAGACTGTGCCTTGAATGCAGATGTCTCAAAGTGGCTGCATGCTGTGTGTGAGTGGGGCTGGGTCTCAGCCTGGCAATTATAGTCTGTCTCATCCTGCTGGGCACAGTGAGTTAGTGCCACTGTGCACACTGCCCAGTCCCAGCAACTGGGGCCTCCTGGGTGGGCGGCCAGCAGGAGTGACAGGCGTGTTCCTTGCTGTCTCCTCCTCTCCGTGGTTCCTAAGAGACGGCAGAAGGGAGCAGAGAATCTCAGATACAGTGCATCCCTCTTGGTCCTGGATCTTCATATACCTTAACTTATTGCATATTCATAATAATATTATCAAGGGATAATTATAATCCCCATTTTACTGATGGAAGTAATAAGATTAGAGAGATTGGATAATTTGCTCAAAGTAGTAGGGGAAAAAAAAATGAGAGCTCTCTGGGCCCCTCAGTGCACTGGGGTAATAATTTACAAACACACAACCACCCGGCTCTTCTGAGGCACTTACAACGTTTTTTCTCTCTAGACCTGAAGCTTCACCAGGCTGTGTCTCCTCTGGGCTCCTCTGTGCTGATGTGTACAAGGTCCCTAAGTGGAAGACCAGGGAAACAGACCTTAGGAATGAAGCCTGCCCTCTTCAGGTCTCAGGGCACTTAGAGGCGTGCCCGTGCCCCTGCTGTGCTCTTCAGGGCTGACTCCAAACTTTGTTTCCCCCCTAAGCTTGAGCAGGAATGGATGCGTATGTGCTGATGGGGAGCTCACTGGGCCAGGGTGAGAATATGCAGCCACTTCTTGGTGTGTGTCTTCCTCACAGTGTTAATCAACTTGTCTTGTAGTGAGCTAGCCGTTTCCTAGCAACATCAAGTGATGTCGCAGGATGGCATCTATTTTGAATCTTCTCGAAGTGACCGTTGACTCTCTGAGTGTGGGAGCTATTGCCTTATGTAAGTGGCTTTGCTGGCAGGGTTCTGCGGCAGGGCCAGCCTCAACTGCACCCCATCCTGCAGAGGGTCTCATCTGGTACTCCTTACATCCCCTCCCCCTGACTGGGGACCAGTGTCGCCGGACCTGTGATGTACACTGCTGTTTCTAGAGAAGAATTGGGTCAGGTTCTTATCCTTGGGGCATTCACAGTGAAGCTAGAAAGACCAGCATAGAGCAAGACCTGTGGTTAATGCTAATAATGTAAGCCAGGCTTTGAAACTTCAATAAGACCTTTGTAAGTAGATAAAATACACACACACACACACACACACACACACACACACACACACACACACACACATATATATGATGTTTGTCAGAGGCTACAACATAAGGCGATTCCCTAAAGACATAAAAAGAAACAGGCAGAAGTTAGTGACATTGCTGACTAGTCCAGAGTCTTCCCTGTAGGGTGTTAATAGGTATGATTCAGACAAGGGATTCTGTGTCAAAATAAGACAGTCAGGCTTAAAATGAAAGAGATCACCGTGGTAGGACTTCCGGGTCATGTGCAACATGCTTATACTTGATGTGATTTTTCAAAAGCATATAACTGTTAGATGTATTTCCTAGTTGTCCTGGTTTCCCAGGATACTGAACCCACCATTTACAAGCAGAACTCCTCGCCCCCTTTTTTAATAGTGATAACTCCCAGGCTTGTTCACTGCAGATGATTCGAGATTGCCAGGTGCCAACTCCAGGGAACATGTGGCGATGTGGTGGGAGGATGGGTTTCGTTGGTTATGGGCATTGATACTGAGGACACACAGAGACTGGGTGGGTCAGAGAAGAGACCCAAGGTTGGGGAATGCTATGTGGTACCCTTTGCTGGCACTTGCCATGGATATGTGTCACCTATGGTAGGTTGGGGGGCTCAGACAGTCACATTCTGGGTTCTCCAGGCAGGTCCATGCCAGCCCAGAGCATCCAGCTCCCTGCAGGGCCACCTCTGTCCAGCAGCAGTGCTTTGCTTGCTGCTTTCTGGCTCCCACACTTGTTTGTGTTGCGCTGGCAGTCAACACCCTGCAACAAGCCCAGTTGGGTAGTCAGTGGTGTTTGCTGTGCTCAGCATTGCTGTGCTTGAAACTGCAGATGACTTAGATGGATCATTCTTTGTGCTAAGAAAGGTGGAAAGTGTCACCAGGATATTGGATCAAAGACAGTAGTCCAAAGCCATAGTCCTGAACATGTATGAAACTCAGGAAAGAAGAAAGCTCTGAAGTCAAATGGCTATAGCTTATACCTCAGCTGTACAATTTATATCTTGGACTTCTGTGGACAAGTCACTTAACCTCTCTGGGCCTTAAAACTTCTGGCTGAAAATGAAAATTATAATAATAATTCTACAAATCGTAAAGTTTATGCAATGTTAAAATTGGCTCTGAAGATATTAGGGGTAGTTTCATTTTTCTCAGGTCTTTGGACCCAACAGTCATGGTTTAGTAGCAGCAGCTATGAAAACAATTTTCATGGTTTCAGTTGAAAAGTTGCTTGTGGAAAGGCAGCCAGAAAAGCTGATGTGTGCATAGCCTCCATCAATAAAGAGAGAGATCGTTAGGTCAGGGCGGAGTCATGCTCAGCCACACGCTTGTCTGGTCTCTGCTCAAAGATCATCTTCCATTTTGAGTAATAAGGATGTTGACACATGTTATTTGCAACAAGTCAGGGAAGGAGAATGTTCTGGAAGCTGAACACATCATAGTCAGAGGGAAGAGACCCAGAATTTCTCACTCAAAAAGTTTTGGGAAGTGCTATGGTGGAGGGGAAAGTTGGGTCCTTCAATATCCAGAGCACTGCATGACACACAGTAGGTTCTCAGTAAATATTTGTTGGGAGGGACAGATGAGTGGGCAGGAAATGAAGTTGAGCAGATCTATTTCTGAATCCCTTGTCTATCACATACCCACTTTGACTTTGGGGATGTTATTCGGCCACCCAGCATGTCAGCTACACATGAGTATAGGGAAGCTGAATGTGCTATGTGCTCTTCTAAGTGAAAAGATGGGTGTTGTATGCTGAATGCCGCGTTTGCTACCTTGGAGATGTTTGGTGAAGCTTGGCTTTGTCCCCTGCTGTGCTCCCTGCTGGAGGCTAACAAGGCCTGTCCGGTGGAAAGAGAGCTGAGCAGCTCCACGGTATGATGGAGTGAGCGCTCCAGCCCTGAAGGAGAGGCGTGGGTCCTCAGACACGATAGCACATTGGGAAGATGGTATCCTCAAGCTCCGGAATGGTAAATTCTGGCACTTACTCATGGTTACCAATGTCTGAATCTCTTAGTCTCAATTTATCCATGTGTGAAAAGGAGGAACAATGACACTGAATATATAATGGAAGCAGTGGGTGAGAAAAGAGCTTAAATAAAGCCAGAAGGTCACAGTGAGCCTCCAGATGTGTTCTGCTGGGCCTGCACACTTAGCAGAATGTTGGTCCTCTTCCTCTTCCTTTGCCTCTTCCTTTTCCTCTTCCTCTCCCTCTTCCCTCTGTTCTTCCTCCTCTCCTTATAGAGATTTAATGAGAAAACTTCAGTGTGTTCAAGTTACTTTGGAAATAAGATGGCGCAAGGCCAAGCATTGGTGGTACACACCTGTAGTCTCAGCCATCTGGGAGGCTCAGGTAAGGGGGCCACAAGTTTTGGGCTCAGCCTCAGCAATTTACCAAGACCCCATCTCCAAAAAAATCTAAAAATGGGCTTAGGATGCAGCTCAGTGTGAAAGCCTTGGGGCCAATCTTCAGTGAAAAAGAGCAAGAGTGAGAAACAGACGCAACACCTTTGGGGATGTACGCAAGATCCCCAAAGTCAAAGTGGGTGTGCGATGGAAAGGAAATTCAGGAAAAGGTGTGCTCAACTTCATTTCCTGTCCGGCCATCTGCCCACCCATCTCTCCATCGCAACAGTACTCTGGACACTGAAGAGCCCAACTTTCCCCTCTACAGAGAGACAAGAAGAGACAGAGAGAAAAGGGTGAAAGATCGCTGCTGCGACCCATTTCCACCTAGTGGCAGGAAGCTGCTAACCAGGATGCCTCCATACTTTCCCAACACTCCCTTCCACTTCCAGTTGTCTCTTAAAAGCAGAGGCTTTGCTTGGTTGCTGGGTAATGAAGCCATTGTGTGGCCCCAGCCCTCTGTGTCCAACCCTAGGATTCCAGCCTTACGGTCCAGACTACAACTTGGAAACAAATTCTGCCCACATGAAAGGTGCTGGAAACAGCCTGAAGCAGTAGCTCAGGGCTTGACCTCTGGTGTTGGGCCACCTTGAGGTGTGTCCTAGCTCTGCTACCAGTCAGTTGGTGAGTTTCTTAACTTCACTGTTCTGATCTTTTCCCTCATCCGGCATAAATGGAGATAATAATCAAACTGCTTTGCAGTTAGTGCGATCGTCAGCTTTGTGCCTGACACGGCATGTACACTCAGGAACAGCATCTGTCCTTATTAAAGGAAAGGGCCTCTGAGCCACGTGAGCCAGTGTCTCCTCCCTCGGGCTGATGTTCTACTGTGGTGCCCTTGAGCACCACAACCTAACCGGGTTGGCAAAGTGATTGCAGAGCAAGAGGAGGGTGCTTCTCTGCAGGCACAGAGGAGGGTGCTGGAGCTGGAGACGGTGACAGGGCAAGGCAGGGACCGTGAGCAGGGAGCTGCAGCCTGAACTCCACAACCCCCGAGAGACTCCCTGCCCTGTGCTTGCAGGAAGCGCAGTGATTTACCAGGGCCATTAGGATCCGTCTGGCATCAGACGATTTATAGCCTTCCCAGGGTGAGAGGGAACTAATGTGTCACTTACACTTATATAACATTTGGACATGAGTTGATGGGATTTTTCTCTCTTCTCTCCCTACCATTTCTCCTGCTCAGTCTACTCACACTGTACTTACTCAGTGCACACTGGGGAGCAGGAGAACGCCTCCCCGGAGAGGGAACAGGCATGGCTAGTGAGTGGGACTGGGCCCCAGCGGTGGCTATCCCACGGGCCCTGCTGTCTCCCAGCTCCCTGAGATGAGGACTCTGCTGGGCATCCATCTTCTGGAAGAGGAAAGAGAGACTGAGGTACTTAGGTGAGCTGACTGCTGCTGCCACACAGCCCTGACTGGTCAGAGCAGAGTCTGAGTGTGGGACTTTCACCCCAAGGATGGGCTTCTACGTCTCCATCAGCCCGGGAAACAGTGCCAGCCATGGGCTGCAGAAAGCATCTGCTTACTAGTCAGGGACAGGCCAGATGCCACCACATGAGGGAAATACTTGCTACTACGCCAGGCACAGTCGGGGTTCTTTCTGGCAGTGCCCCGTCCCTACACTGTCTCCACTCCTAATCGGGCATCTGAAACAGTGGAGGCCCCCAGACGCTCTTCTGCTCCCGGGAGGCCTTTCTTCTCTTGCCCCCGTTGCGCGGGGGGGGGGGGGGGGGCAGTTCTGCTTCTTCACTCTTGCTTGAGTTTTTCCCCTTATTCATGTTATTCTGTGGCAGAGCTTGGCAAGGCAGGGTGGCTGACGTATCCTCGACACCCCTGTGACATATGCGGCCCTCGTGGGAAAGCAGAAACTGACCGACTCTGGCCGGGGAGTCCCCGCAGCTGCACATGTCAGTCTGACGACTGGATGTTGGACTCCGCAGCGCCACACAGCGAGTGGGTCTGGATAGCGTGCTCGGGGCTCGGAGCTCCGCTTCCTCCTGTCAACGGCCGCACGGTGCCTGTGGCCCCTTGGCCCTTGACTCCGGGAGTGGCTCTGTTATTTCCTATTGAGCTCCCAGCTATCCTGTGCGGGAGTTTGGACAAGTCTCCCGTTTTATAGATGAGGCAATGGAGCACTTCACGTGTTCTTGACTGTGTTCTCTCTTCCTAAATCTAGAGTGCTGAGTGCTGGGAATCAGGGAGAGCTGAGCCTGGGTCGGCGCTCAGGGAGCCCAGGTCCTAGGCACTGTGCTCTTTCTCTCTAGCCTTCTGCCTTTTGGGAACCCAGAAAACACGGGAGGACAGAAGCCCGTTGCTGACGAAGTGGCTTCTTCATTCTCCACTGGCCGAGGCGCAACCCTAGAGAGCACCCTCCCGCCATTCTCCCATTTCCCCCAACTGCAGCCAGTCTGTCAGCAAGTCCTGCCACTCTGCCCCCAAGCCTGTGGTGCGCTGGCACTTGCTGTGCACAGTCCTTGCCAGTTCTATCAGAGTGACTTGAGGTTGGCGGTGCTGGGAGCGTTCGTTCGTTCTGTGGGAACGGGCAAACAGCCCTCACCAGCTATTAAACATTAACCAGCAGAGCTGCCTGAATGTCTCCGCTCACAGTGATTACCACTCCTGCCACTCAGGCCCCGGCTGCTGCGTCGCTCCCTCAGCAGGTTCTGCTCAGCCTCTCAGCTGCAGATCTGCTGTCTGTACTCTTCAGAGCGGCTGGACACCCTTTTCAACAATGTAAATCCGTTCCTGTCACTCGGCTTTTAAAATCCTTGCGTGGTTTCCCAGAACACTCAGGATAAAAACCAAGCTCCTTGCTGAGCCCTGCACAACCTGCTCTCCCTGGCCTGCCATCTCATCTCTGATCTCTCTCTTTTTTTTTTTTTTTTTGTAGTACTGGGGATCGAACTAGGGTCCTTGTGTGTCCAAGGTTGGCACAGTACCACGTGAGCTAAATCCCCAGCCCTTCATCTCTCATCTCACCTCATCTGGTCCCTGCTGTCACAGCCTCTGACACTCGGGCCTTCTTACTGTGATCAGAAAAAGCCAGCACCTTCTGGCCACAGAAGGCTCCACACTTCTCCTACTGCTGGGTGTATGTGGGTTCTAAGTGTCCAGGTCTTGACTCAGATGCCACCTCCTCAGGAAAGTCTTCCTGGCTACAACTCCCAATGCAGACAAGTCCTTCTCCCTCAGCCTACATAGCTCCTTTTAACTACAGCTCCTTATGTCCTCGTTATTACTACTCTGTTTTTTGTCACTTTTTTATGGAAGTGGAAGTTCTTTATTGCCTGCCAAGGAGCTGGGGTTGATGTATGCTTAGCAAATATTTGGTGAAGGGGAGAAAGTCTCATGTTTACAAGAGGAACTGTTCCTAAAAAGAATCTCGCCCAGGCCAGAGATTTAGCTCAGTGGTTCTGGTGCCTGCCTAGCAAGAGCAAGGTGCTGAGTTCGATCCCAGTAACCACATCCAATGCTGGGCGTGGAGACTCACGCCCACCAGCAATCAATACCACATACCACAAATGCCGGGCGTGGTGGCTCATGCCTGTCATCCCAGCACTTGGGAGGCAGAGACAGTAAGATTGCTGAGTTCGAGGCTTGCCTGGGCTACCTAGTGAGCTCAGGGCAGCCTGAACTGCAAAGTGAGACCCTGTCTCAAAAAAAAGAATCTCACCGATCACCACCAGCTGGGCACTGCTTCAGTTTCTTTGAATCTTTAGAGCACCCAACTGTGCCCTGAGGAAGCCCTTCTTCTTCCTGCAGGAACCTTGCATTTGTAGAAAGAGGGAAAGAAGTATATATATGGTGCAGGGAAAAGGAAGGGAAATAAAAATGCACGTGTGGGTAAGGCTGCCCCACGCTCAGAATTCTCTCTGGTTTTGAGCTCAGCAGTGCCTGATGATGGTATCCTCGCCATGGGCTATATCGGTCTTGAAGATGGGGCAAATCCCTGAGTACCCCAGGATCTCAGTTTCTTCTTCTATTAATGGGGCTCCTATTGTCTACCTCACCCCATGATTTTTCACTGACCAAGTACCAGAACATGTGTAAGAGTTTAAGATAAGGTGTGGCATACAGTATGTACATCCTTAACCCTCCACTGCACCATAGCGCAAGAGTGACAGTGTTGTAGAAGATCCTCAATTTTCTCTTTACTGTTTGAGCAGATTTTCCCTACACCTCGTCTGTGCCCTACTCCCACCCCACCCTGTGTTCTCTAAGCAGCACCCTGAGCTGATCTTGAAGATGCCATGGGATGACAGTATCCTGGAAGGTTTGCTGCTGTGGGAATAAGAGTCTTTGGTATGAGACTAAAGCATTCCTGGAGTCTGATGGGCAATCTGACACGTGGGAGACAGGCTGTGTCCTGTTATTTTCTAAGGCCTCCCTATCTGTGGTTTGCAGTGTCCTCTCCCAGCCTGAGGAGGAAGAACAGAGGAAACAGGGCTGAAATTCAGGACATGCCACTCTATCATTACCTACGGAGAAGTCACCTGACTGCAGTCACCAGGCTGTGCTGCAGGAAAAGAGGGAGAGCACGTCTCTGAGTCCCGAGTGTCTGTACTGTGTTCCTCTTCTTCACTCTGATTGCAGCAGAAGTCCTGCTGAATGTAGGCATGGGTCTGGAAGAGAAATGTTCTGATATCCAGAAAACAAAGGAAAAAGATGTCTTACTAAGGAACTCTTGCAGATAATCCAGTCATGCTTACAGGCCCTGGAGTCCCCTGTTAGGCACAGCGGGCTGGATCAGTGGTGAGGCTATTCACAAAGCGTGCTGAAGCATTCACTCCCTAAATTGTGCCCTGGAAACATTTCCCTTCACAGTTCATAGGCAGAGCCTGAAACCCGTCCTTCTCAGACTCTTTCCTATTTCAGTGGCATTTAAAAGGCAGTGTTGGAATTGGTTCTTTGGAGAGACATGCGGAGGCTTTGCAGGTGCCAAGGATTCAGATGACTGAGCTCAGGTTCCTTTCCCCAGGCTGTCTTTTTGCCGCCACCTCTTCTTCCATTAATCCTTGTAGTAGTTCTACTTTATGCAAAGGCAACAGGACTAGAGTATCCAAAAACGAAAAATATCATTTTCAGTCTGCTTCTCCCCTACATGAGTGATTTGAAGCAAGATACACAATTCACTAAGATTCAGTTTTCTTGGCTGTAAAATGGGTTTTGTAATGAAAGGTAACTCAATGACTTGCAGGGCTCACTGTGAACTTTAAATTGAGATGACTTAAATTCAACAAGCTAATAAATATGAATGAGCTTTATGGAGAATATGGTGGTGGTTGTGATATATGAATTGATGAACTATAAAATGGCCTTTTCCAATGTACTTTTGCTATTGGCCCTAAACCTTCATTTACTACAAAGGAGTAAAATGAAAGGTAATTGACTTGTAGACCTTTTTCATTGATTCAAATTAAACTTCACTATCATCTGGCGGTGAAACCCTTGGCCTCTGTCTCAATCATGGTATTTTATTTCTATAGAAATACAATATCCATTAAAATTATCTATTTCTGTGGCAGTTAAAATTGTCAACATAGTCTTTTTGCTTCACCTTCTTGACCGACTTCAGTAACCTCATTTCACTAAGGCTGGGGGGAAATGTCTTACTTTTTTGTAAAGATTAATGTTTTGCTTTAAGTATCAGGACCTGAGTGTGGTTCAGTTTGGAGCAACTCATATCTATATTGAATATTTGCTGCTGTCAGATCAGTCAAGGGGGAAAAAAACTGAAAAAAGGAGGAACTATGGGTTTTTTCTTCTTTCTTTTTTCTAACTTTTTAGTTTCTTTTCTAATTTATTTAATGGTGAACAGGTAGCAAGGCTGCTATATGTCTAGCCCTGAGGTGTGGGGGCAGAGATGACTAGACGGTTCCCTCCCATAAGAGAAGGCAACCAGGAGTTGAGAGAGCCAGGACATGGGAGAAAGAGCTAAATATGCAGTACTAGGCTCCCACCACCACACCCCACCCTGAGTCAGAATGTTAGGGCTTTGCTAGGAAAGAGGCTGCTTTAACTCCCATCCTGGTCTGTGAATGCTGGTAGTGGAGAATTTAACCTGAATCTGGCAGGTAAATAGGATGAGAACCATACAAGAAAGTGACAGTAAGTGCCATGAAACACAAATGAGTGAAGGCCACAGGGCTTCTGGTGAGAGAGAAGTTCCTTTGGTCTGGGGAGTCCACATGGGCATGGCAGGAAAGAAACCTCTGAAGAGAGCCCTGAAGACAGAATGATTTTCCAGGGGTAAAGATACAAAGCCCTTGAGCCACCATGAATATAAGCAAAGGCTGTGTTTTAATTACCTTTTTCACTGCTAAGACAAAATACCTGACAGCCAAAGTTAAAGGAGGAAAAGTTTATTTTAGATCACAGTTTGTAGATGCTTTAGTCCCTCGTTGGTTGACTCAAAGGTAGCACAGAAGAGAAACAGTTCCTTGCATTGCAGGCAGGAAGCAGCAAGAGCAGCAGCAGCAGCTTGCCTCACTTTTATCCCTTTTAAACTACCCCTTGGGCAATTCCACGTGCACCCAGAGTAGGCCTTGCCATTACCTATACCCAGAACTGTGCCAAACCAATTGGTGAACTAACTTAGTAATCACTTACACTTAATTTCACCATCATATCATTCACCCCATCATCACAGGAGCCAACTACCTCCAAAAAGACCCATCCATGACCACAAGAAGCTTTGGGGAGAAGTCTAGATACAACCACAAGATGCACAACGTTAACAGGGTCACCAGGTTAGCCTTGGGTGGCCTGGTTGATCTGGCTAATGTCTAGTGAAGTAGAAGCAGAATGGAAAGTAGACTGAGGCCTTCCATGTCTGTCCAGGAGCTCATCCTTTATTCTACATGTTGAGAAGCCCAAAATGGATTTTGAGGTGGGTTCTACTTGAGAAAGGTGCAACTTAAAAAATAAAAAGCTTGCTGATTACACTATCTTAAGGAGTCTCTTCCCCCATAGTATGTTCCTGGGATAAGGTTCATGTTTCCTCTGGAGGTGGTGGTTAATAATAGGCACAGAGCCCAAACCAGGGATGGGAGGAGCACACCTCAGCAACGCAAACAGGCATGTATTCAGTGAGTTCACAAAAGCAGTTTAATTTCCTAACTTTCACCTCCTCCTCCTCCACCCCTCCCACCTGTGTGAAAAGTTCCTGATGGAGCTGGTGTCTTATCCTCCCTTGAGAACAACAGGAGCTGGTGACAGTAGTGCTATGATTTGTGCTGCTGGGGTTGTGGAGCAAATGAGTATGTTCACAGGGAAGCGAGGGCAAATCAAGGAATCTACCATGTCTTCAACCCAGCGGACTATAAAATAGTGGCAATAATTTTTGTACATGTAGTGCCTACCAGATACATGTTAGAATGCCATGATATAGACATTGGGTCACGATAACTATAAGTAAAGTCACAAAATGTGTGAGGTTACCCAGTTAACCTCGGGTGGCATGGCTGGGTTGGGTGATGCTTAGCATATACTAGTTAATATTTATCTTTTTTTTTTCTTTTGGTCTAGTAAAATAGGGCATTATGTTACCTAGGCTGGTCCTGAACACTTGGTCTAGACAGATCCTCCTGCCTTGGCCTTCTGAGTAGTGAGGACTATAGGCCTGCACCACTGCACCCAGCAGTAGTACTTCACTTAATACTTAACAGAGGGGGACACAGCTTGGAGACAGTGTGTCGGCCCTCCATACTCACATAGCTAGTGGCTGGTAAAGCCCAACTTCTACCCATGTGACCTTCTTTTCAAAGCACAGTGCAGACAAACAGAGAGAAGGCTTTCTGACTTCATTCAAACAGCTGTGAGTTAGTTTCCTCTTAACCACTTCTCTCTTGCGAGTGCCCTTGAGTTGGAGTGGTCATTCCTTCTTCATAGCATCCTTGAGAGGACTAAGCCTGTGATGTCCCTTGCCAGTGTTCTTATAGCTGGTGGCTATTTGGAGGGAACGTTACAGGTCTGGAGGCTGAGCCCACTGCAGGCACCCAGAGCAAGTTGCTCCTTTCACTCTCAGGAGTAAGTCCGAGCTAGCTTCAAGCTGCTTGGCCTGGTCTTTTTCTCCTAACAGCGTTCACTTTTCCTCCCTCATGGCCACCTTTGGAGGATTTCAATACTGATTTGAACAGTGCAGTAGAGGAGAGAGGCCAGAGCACCTGGGCACCCTTCCCCTCAGAAAAACTTGTCCCCTAGTCCTGTGACAATTTGCATTTGCCAGGTCTTTCCCTGTGGGAACTGAAGAAACAATGACTGGGCTGTCTCCTGGGAGTGGTCCCTTCTGATTCCCATTTTCCTAGACCCTGTAAGTTTGAACAGCTGATTCTTCATATTCATATGGATTTTGGAGACTCCTTTTCTTATACTCTGTTCCCTTCTATGAGGCCCTGATGCACATGGCCTCAGGGGAGAGTAGCAATGCCTCCTACTCAGAATAATTCATAGTCCATAGTCCCTAGTCCCTGCACAAAGTTCTCTGGAGAAACAGAACCAGTAGGATATATTTATCTATCTAGCAGTGTATACATCTACCCATCTGTATCTATATCTGTTTCTGTGCTAGCCACAGGCTACACCCCGCCAAAATTGATACATAAAATATACATATATGCATGTGATCTTGTACAATATATATTTTGAGAGGGTGAAAGAGGGATTTGCTTCAACGAATGGGTTCACCTACTTGTAGGGACTGCCAGGTCAAAATCTGCAGGGAAGATCACCATGAAAACTCAAGGAAGATTTCTGTGTAGAGTATTGAGAGAGCTGTATCACTGTCTTTTTTTACTTTTTTCTCTAAAGGCATTCAGTGGTTTGGATGAGGTCCACCCACATTTCAGAAGGTAATCTGCAATCTGCTTTCTTTAAAGTCAACAGATTATAAACACTAATCACATCCACAAATAATTTCCTAGAGGCATGTAGACTAGTGTTTGAACAATCAACTGAGCACCACTGCCCAGCTAAGTTGACATGTAAAATTAACCATCAGGGTTTCTGGAATGCCTTGTCTTGGAAGGCAAGTTGTTTCTTAAAATTCTCACAGCCCTAGTGATCCTGAAGCCCCAGGCTCTGGTGATGTTCACCAGATTTATGGGCTGGGAAGTCAATGTTTCTGAGGAAGAGGTAGGTCTTCAGTATGGCACAGGGGTAAGTATTCCAGACTGACCATTAGAATTTTGGCTCATGCATTCATTTATTCAATTCTTGGTTCATCCACCTACTTGACCATGTTTTCTATGCTAACTATATGCTGAGTCTTATGTATCTATATCTGCTTCTGTGCTAGCCATAGGCTACACCCCGCCAAAATTGATACATAAAATATACATATATGCATGTAATCTTGTACAGTATATATTTTGAGAGGGTGAAAGAGGGATTTGCTTCGATGAATGGGTTCACCTACTTGTAGGGACTGCCAGGTCATCTGGCCAGAGGTGAGGAAAAACAAACGTTGCCTTTAGAACTTTATAATTCCATTAAAGTAAGTTCTCCATACCAAATGGATGACTTGTTATACACTGTACTTTATAGAAGTGTCATTAGTTTGAATAGAGGTTATTATGCAAAAGTTTGTACTATGAACACCTATCATTTAAGCCTAGTGGGCTTAATCCTTTGTGAATCTTGAATCTATGAGAATCCATCTACAGCTATGGAGCCTGGCCTCCAGCGGTGCTCACCCAAGACACACAGATAGTACACCAAATACCAGGCCGAAACCCTCTACTTCAGAAGTCTTTTCTTGAGGACCTCTGAAGAAATTATTTCTTTTCCATCGTACAAATAAAAATCTCTTTCTAGAGATGTTGATTTGTTTCATCTTATTACATAAAGTGTGTGAACACTAACATCTCGCTGTCCCTACAGATTGCAAGGAAGTACAGAGTTACAATTAAAGTCTGCCTGTTAAGATAATTAATTATTTTTTAAAATTTCTCCGTTACTGTCAAATTGCTGTTCATTGTTGTGAGAGGTTTTTGTTTTGTTTTGTTTTGGGGAATGGGAGTTGGCATCATTTTCACTAGTTAAATATGCTCTCTGTTTTATTTTTCGGCAATAGGGTAGCACGGAAAGATACAAACAACTGAGTAAACAATGACTCTTATGACATAGGAGCATATAAGGTCCCACGAGACCACAGCCTCCAGGGGCGGGAGCAGAACCCAGTACCAAGTACAAACAGAGAAGCTCTTGTTCAAAAGTTGAGATTTTAAAGGCAGCAATAACAGGACATGAAATCAAGCCCAGGGCCTCTAAGTGGGTGACTCTGTGCTACATAAGGGTCAGCGGGTGTGTGGGAGGAGGCTTCCCAGTCGCATGGCACCTGAAAGAACCTAAAGGAAGGTGGGACCTTACCAGTGGAGCACAGCAAGCTGCCATCCAGACAGACCTGCAGCTACTGCCGGGTCCTAAGGACGTGGGAGTTGAGTCACGAGAGGGTTTGGCAGGAGGTGTCCCCGAGAGCTATTGGGCAGGCAGCGAGGCTGAGTTAGCTCACCCAGAGCCATGCCTGTGAGCTATGGATTTCAGCAGCTCCACTCCCAGAAGGTCTACATGACACTGAGCTCATGCTGATTTCTAGCCTCACGAAGTCCCAGTTTGGCCAGCACCCAGATCGTCCCCATCTGCCCATTATACAATCTGCCCTTTGCTCTTCCCTCCCATAGCCTGATAGTCCTGTGGTGCCCTGGGATGGGCTGCCAACACTGTCCATGTAAAATCTGTACACAGATCTGTTAGGGCCTCCAGCTTTGAGCAGACCCAAGCTCACTGCTAAGTTGGGGAGGGCTTTGAACACGTTTTATAAGCAGCATCCTGCAGGCTTTGTGAGACTTGAAGCTATCAACACATCAACAGGCTCCATGAATTCCTGTCAGCTCCGCTGACATGTCCCAAATTGTCTTTTGTTGTTGTTGTTGTGGTTGTTATTCCCTGTTTGTGTAGAAAGTCATCACAGGAGCCCCGTGACAAGTTGTTTGAACTCAGACAGATTGCCTGTCTCCTCCTGGCTCCGCCGGCCTCGTTCCTCACCAGCAGAAAGCGGGTGTTTAACCCCCTTCCTCTTCCCTGCGATTTCTTGCTGCTCTTTTACATCACCTTCTCTGATAAATCATTTGGGACGCTGTGCCATCAACAGCCTCCCCGTAAACCCTTTCTACAGATCCATAAATGGGAGCACGCTCCGAGGAGAAGCATTAAACAGCGATTGGGGAAGTGTTAGAAGCTGTTTATTTGCCTTCAAACCTCACGGCTCAGGTG
Organism: Thryonomys swinderianus; assembly: GCA_004025085.1. Taxonomy (NCBI): domain Eukaryota; kingdom Metazoa; phylum Chordata; class Mammalia; order Rodentia; family Thryonomyidae; genus Thryonomys; species Thryonomys swinderianus. Next base: position 83,689 of record PVIC010000592.1, on the reverse strand, counting down.
ATAGGAGCCCTGCGTATGGAGCCTGAAAGCTTCGCTTCCCTTTTCCTCTCTCAGCTCAGGGACTGTTCCATGAAATCATTCTGGCATCCAGCAATCCTGGTGCACCCAGACTTAGATGGGCAAAAGAGGGTCTCTGGTTAAGGTCTGTTACTATCCTCTTGGGTAAACTGAGGCCCGGAAAAGCAAGGCCATTTGCCCGAGGTTAAACATTTAGCAAATGGAAAGCCAAGTCTTGTCCTCCTTAAGTGGAATCACGGTTAGTAAAAATTCTGGGAAGTGGTCGTCATCTGCTTCTGAGGAAGCCTCTTGACTTCTCTGAGGCTGTTTCCTCCTCTGTGAATTGATGTTACTGCCTTTTCCCTCAGGATGGGAAAGAGGAGGCTTATGGAACCTTGCTGACAGAGCATGGAACTCAGTCCTCAAGGACTCAGACAGATGATATAACATGATATCTTAGTTTCCTTATCTGTAAAGTGAAGGCCTTCGGGAGGATCTAAAAACCTGACTTTCCACAGGCCTCGGTTCATGGCACTGTGTAAATGTTAGCTTTTTAAATTATTATCATTATCTTTTTCATCACTTTTGGCACCGTATAAGCCCTTGGTAATTATGTTCTGTGTGGGCAGCGTTGAAGGTCTTGGATGTAAACAAACGTAAGTTTAAAGCACAGCTCTGCCGCGTACTAGCAGCGTGAGGCTCCCCAAGCCTCTCAGCAAGCTTCTTGGTTTACTCATCTAAGAAGTGGGATAGCAACCATTTTACTGTGATGTACACTCATGAGGACTGGAAATAACTCACCTCTTGTGTCATTTATGCTGAAAAGTTTAGAGCAACAAGCATTTATTTCTCGGCTGCGATTAGGAATGATTCTCAAATCATGCTCCTCCGGGGTGAGGACTGGCCAGTCTTCCCCGCACTCCCTGTCTGTTGCAACAGGAGCCATTGCCTGCAATTTAGATAGTTTGCATCATGCAGCTCTGCCTCATCATTCTACGCTATAGAGGCATGATGAAAAGGCAGATAACATGACAGCCCAGGGACTGCGCCTGAGTGGGGGCCGGGACGTATAAACAGGTGAACACTGACCGTAGACACATATATTCAGTTGCGATCCTGAGCAGGTTACTGGGAGAAGGAGGAGGAGGAGAAGGAGAAGGAGAAGGAGGAGAAGGCTGCAGATGGGGCTGTGATCTCCCTGGTCTGCTGAATCGCCTGTGACTATAGACTGCAGAGGGATGGAGCTAAGCTGCAGGCCTGTTAAACACAGCAGGAGCGGGCACCCTCTTGGTAAGAAAAGCTTGATAACACCTGCAGACCCATTTAGGATGGTCCCCTGTAGGGTAGATTCTTGAGAACTGAAGATAAAGTTTCAGGATGGGACAGGCTGCAAGGCTACTGCTTAGCATGGGATCACCCACTGTTCAGAGGGCCCAACAGAGAATGTGGTGATTGTTACCAACATACCATGTCTGTACTCACCTGGGTCTTTATCGCAGAGGTATGTCATCTCGCTTAAATTAGGAGTCTGTTTGGGTTGGGTTTCCTGCCCTTTTGCTGTGTCCTGGATAAAACGAAAGCGTTTGCTATCACTTTGCATAGATATTCAAGATTTCGTATCAGGTTGTGTATGTGCATTGCTGGCAGATCCTTCAGCATTGCCGCAGTTGTCCATCAGGTGAAACAAAGCAAGATTACACATATTTGAACTTATTAATTTGTTTACTTATACAACTAGTATTCCATATATGTCAATGGAATTTTATATTTTTTTTGTTTGCATATTGCTGAACAAAAGAAAGAATTGTGATACCCAAAGACTTTCTTTACGTGCTCTGGGTTTGGTTTAGGTTTCAGGATTCAGGATCTAGAAGAGGGAGCCAAGCCCTCTGAAGTCTGCACCGGTGAACACACTATCGCTTCTTTTTTCCCATTTTGTAAGTAAATTTACCTTGAAGGATATTGCAAAGTTTATGAACTCATAGATACAGCGCTTTATTGCTTTACCAGAGTAATGTTATGGCTTAAGGAAAGGGAACTTTGGAGTCAAACATTTCAACACTACCACTTACTGTTTTGTGACTCTAAGTGAGTTACTTAACCTCTGTAAATTTGTGAAGTGGAAATCATACTAGTCCCAAATCTGCCTGGTGGAATTTTACCCAAGTAAAATGAGGTAGTACACACGAAGGTCTTGGCACGTTCACTGCCACATGGTAGACACTGATACAGCACCAGTACAATACAGTAACTGTGGTTGTGGCTGGTTACTGGTCAGATGGACTTACAGACTGAAGTAATCACTTCCACCTCGCACAGAAGCCCCTGGGCTTCAGCTCACTCACTTCCTCCCCAACATGGTAAAGGTCCTGTGGAGGTTTGAACCCCTCAGATTAGCTAGCTTTCAAGAACTGGTTGTTGATTATTCAAAGATCATGAGAGCTAATTTTTAAACATACCTATTATTAAAAATTAAGTGAATAATCTTGCATCAAATAAATTATAACAACAGAGGGATAAATATCTGACACTCATTGCTTTCCAGTTCTTACATTATACTATACATTGTTTTACTTACTCCTGAAGTTGTGCCCATTTATTTTGTCTGGGTGACAGAAACACTACAGTATCAAGGTTGCTGGTGCTTATCACATCTCAATTCCACCTTCAGTGACTTCACTTTGTTGGCTTGAAATTGTCACCAGATGGGGTCTAAAGAATCCCTAAAGAAGAGATTAGGTACCTGAACTCACCACATAGATTCTTGACTCTTGTCACACACACACACACAAAATTAGGACACATCATTATGAGGCATAGGCTGAATTGTCAGGCAGGGTGAGGAAATCTGGGGCAATAGGAAAGGGCTCCACTTTGGGGATTATTCTGTTGTAGAGCTTTGAACTGGCTAGTTCACTAAAGAGAGAAGCCAGCTTTCATAGGTTTCCTGAGAGGGACCAAGGTAGAGCATTGCCCCAGGTCTAATGGAAGGAATCCTAGCTGTGGAGGAATCCTGAGGGCCTGAGGGGTGATTCTCTTCCCATAAGATGATTGTTCTTGCTTGAGAAATGCCTCAGGGCAGTCATGGGGCAAGTGTCCACCTTTAGGTGAGGTGATAATAGCAACTTGGGTTGGTCTGAGAGACTCTTCTTTTCTTGGTAAATGAAGTGATTATGTGTCTAGAACACTGGATGGAAACTTCTAGATGTCACTCCAGGAATGTCTGAAACCAACCATAGTAAAAAATTGGCCATTGAGTATCTGGAAACTTTGAAAATTGCTTTCACTACTCTTATCTCTGTATTCTCAATCTTAGAGGGGGATGATAAATGGGCAAATTTAGGGCTAGTACATTAGTAATACAGACACCCTTTAAGTGGCTACCATGCTTGCCGGTACATGTAGAACTGAGCAGGGATATGTCCTAGTTTTAAAGTAATAATGGACACAAAAACTGAGTTTCCTTGTCTCTCTTTACATATTTTTATTTCCTTTGTCCTGTCTGAACACCAGGTAGCAATATTTACACTACAGAAATCAGCAAACACTACAGATCACCCTCACCTCCTTTCTAAAGGGCCAGTTATTCAGCATTTACCAGCATGTCTTTGGGTAAAACTCATGGACTAATAAGCTTGACTACTTCATTTTGGACAAGAGCTAGTGCTGAGAAAATCCTTTATCACATTAGGCTGAAATGTGTCTCTTTCTAGCTTGAGTTCTAGTTAGTATTGTCAATGAATTTATTTTCTCACAGCTAAATCAGCTAAATAAATATATTGTGGTTTAATTAGGTCTTAGCGTCTTTCTGTTTTTCCCAGTCACAATGTGTGGAGCCAGGTAGGCCCTAAGGAAAGTATTGTTGTGTTAATTTGACTGTCTTTGTATTCATATTGGGGTTTTTAAAATGTCATTTCTCAAATAGGACTGTTTCCCTCTGTGCATTAGCTAGTTTCAGAAATGCTTAAACTGTGCTATTGAGAAAATCTAGCCTTAAAGCTGAATTTTACTTAAATTTTCCTACTTTGAGTATACTTTTTTTTTTTGACTGAATAGAAAGGAGACAGTGCAATTTGGGACACAAATGAAAGCCAGTCTTCTTCCAATAGATCTTCTCTGGGAATGACCAGGAATCCACACAGGACAGTTCTGTCAGTGAGGACCAGGGAGATGGTCAGATGCAAGATCCCTGGAGAGGAAAGAAGCAAATGAAGAACATAATATGTAGAAGGCCGTGGGAAAGGTTACTTTGAGACATTGGGGCCTTTGAAATTAAGGCAGGAACATCATTGGACAACTTGGTTGGATAACTTGATTGACATTTTAGGGTTACATGGTGTCATTCAGAGTCTATCATGGCCTTCTAATGAGTGGTGTGACCTTAGGCAATCTCTAGACCTCTCTGAGCTATTGTGTTACGATGTCTGAGATAAAGATTGTAATACTTAACCAACATCCACCATATTAAATAAGATGAAGATATGAAGGCCAGGAACATAGAGTTATCCATTCCAATTGTCATATCAAGCCTTATGTCAATTATTTTAGATTTTGATGGAATTAAAATAGCTCTAAAAATTGGATGCCCTGTCTGAATAAAAAAAAATCTTCATAGGTTACAGATTTATGTTGGTCCTTCACTTTTTTAAGTAAATTAGAAAGAAAACTGTCCTCATTGACTTTATAGCTGCTCATTGTGGAGCAGGTGCTGCTTGGTCTTGATTCTGCTATTTTGTGGGATAAACACAAGATGTGTGGAGGTTTATCTTCCTTGAAACTGAAAACATGTGGACGTCCCATACAGTTCTCTCCCTGAAGAATATCCCAAAGTCGGGAGACTGAGATCTGTGTTTCAAAAACTTTGCTAGGCTGGATGAAAATTCTTTTAAAATCATTTTCCATTAGACAGCAAACTCCTAGGCAAATCAAATGGAGGACGCTATTGTGTAAATGAAATAACAGACAAGTGGCAGGAGGTTAATAGCTCCCATTGCCTGGTTGTGAAAGGAAGAAAAATCATGGTGCCACTTCTACTCTTGACATTTTGTTCTGTCCCCCCCTTAAAGCAAACAAAGTGCCTTTGTACATTTGAAGGAGGCTTCTGTGTGCTCCCCCCCCCCCCGCCCAAAGTCCTCTGAAGTTGTGCCTCTAAATTTTCCGGTGGATGGTGAGCCAGTGGGACATCTCCACAGGGAGAGGCAAAACACTGATGTCCTTGACCCCTAGGTGGAGATATCTTTTACCCCACCCGAGCTCGCTGAGGCTGATGACAGTGAGTCACCAGGACTGCGGGAAACTTTCTAGCATATAGAATCAGCGACACACATGCTGAGAAATATAAACTGACTGCAATATTTGTTCTAAGGGTGGTATGAATTTTCCAAAACTTTTATTGAAATAAAAAGCAAAAGCAAGAGCACTTTAAAGTAATTCTGTGACAACAACACTCAAATGCAGCCCCCCCCCGGTCCATTAAGTGTGCTTGTGCCCACGCAGAGCTACTCCTGCTACCTACATTTGCCAAGCTCTACTCTTGTGCCTTCAGTCATTTGATACTTGAACCATGGTTGACTCTTGGTTCTCTTTTGGTAACTGGTAAATCATATCCAAATCAGCTTTGTTTATTGTTTTCTCTTTCCCCACTGTTCTCTTAGGTGCATAGTACTCTAACAAGCCCAAGCTCACTCCCTAATTCTTTCCCTAGTGACCTTCACCAGCTCTCTTAGCATTATCTGTTTCTTCACTAGACTCACAGTTTTGGAAGGTATTGGGCAAGAATCACAAGTAATCCAGACTTAAGAAAAATAGGCAGGGGTCTTCAGATGCAGCTTATATTAATAATTACATTAGATTCTCCTTAAGACATGCATATATTTAATGATGATGCTTGCTCCTCCTATAAGTGATAAACTCTGACATTTTTTATCCTTTTCTCTTCCCTTTCATTCTTTTCTTTCACAATGTTGTTTCTGATGTAGTAAATGAATGTTGTGATTTAAGAGAGGATGCAAGCTGCAACCTGAAAACACTGCATCTTGGACCTTAATGTGCACACAAATCAGAGGTGTTGATAAAGGGCAGATCCAGATTCATTAGGTCTGGTGTAGGTTCCATGATTTTCCCTCGCTAACAAGCTCCAGCAATATGAATGCTGCTGTGTAAGGACCACTCTGAGCACTGGTTCTCCAGCACCAGCTCTGTTCAGCACCATGGACAGTAGCAGGCAGATTGTCAGGGCATCCTCAAACCAACTCTGAGTCACTGAGTGTCTTCTCTGCAAGACATGTGACACAAGCTGGTGGGCAAGCAGTGGAACTTTCCAGAGAACTTCTCATAACATGAGCCACACTCTTTCCCTAAAAGGAGGCTTCCTGGACTTGAACTCTGAGGGTCTTAGAGCAGGGCCCTAGCTGAGGAGTAGGGCATAGTTATGGGGCTGGATTCCCAAGGAACTCTGCTCACAAGAGTGAGTCCAGGTCTTCTCATCCCCCTGCTCCCAATTCCCCTGGTACATTCCAGTTACTGCCTGATGACTCACTGTGGCTCTGTCTTTATCTGGGTCCTGCAGAAGGCATAGAATTCCCTCCTCTTGAACACTCTCTCTGATAAGCTCTACTCCCACTTTATTACTCATCCTAGATGATGAAGCTTGCTTTCATCTGTGTCCTTACCAACTCTGCTGGAGTCCTAAGCCTATGTTATTAAAAGCATCTATGTGTTATGTCTTCCTCATAATAGGCCAGTCATTCTTGGCCCTGGGCACATTAGAATCACCTGGGGAGCTTCTGCAAAATACATATCCCCAAGCCTCACCCCAGACAATTAAATCAGAAGCTCTGAGCATGAAGCCTGGACATCAGTATTTCTAAAATTTCCTTAAGTACCTATGATGTATAGCCAGGCTGCCAGTTACTATATTATAAGCTCCACAAGGTTAAGGCTCGTGTGTTTGTTTTTTTTTTACCTTTTCTTCTTCCTCCTCTCTTCTTCAGCTCCTCCTCCTCCCCTACTCTTCCACTTGCCTTGCAAACAAGAGGTTTTGAGTTTGATCCCCCATATTGCAAAATAAATAAATAAATTTTATAGAAATGTTCATTATACCACATTGTTTAGAGGACAGTGATAACAAATACATGGCCATCCATGTGGGTTCAGATATATTTTTCCCAAAATATCATTGAGTCATGACTTGCTTGATCTGAGGATATAGTGTGTGTCCATTGCCTGCATCAGCCACTTGATTTTTCATGGTGACATCTCCAGACAGGTATCCTTACAACTACTTTGTAATAAGAAAACTGAAGCTTAGAGAGACTAAGTGGCTCCTGCAAGATTATGAAGTCTGAAACGGGATGAACCATATTTGAACTTGGGCCTTCCTGACTACACATTGTGCCCTTCTTAATCCTTCTTCCCTCCTGCACTAGCCAAATACTGTTGGCATGATTATCTCAATAAATGATTAGAAAAAAGGCTTCAGAGTGGAGGAAAATGGAAGCAGATATCAGCCACTGGGGTGGGGAGAGAACAGAACTGGGGTCTTTGCAGACCACAAGGGCTTCACAGGGAAAGTGGAAATTGCTCCACTTTCACTCACCTCCCCAGAACTCTCAGCCTTCTTTCTATCCCTGGCAAGATGGGGGCGCGGTGAGCTGAGGAGAGGGTGCTAAGTCCCAGGCAGGGCCACTGTTCTGCCTGCCTGTGGAAGGACACAGAAGTGCCTCTGTTGTTGCCTCTGCAACTCTGTAATGATAGACAGGAGAGTGTTTGTCAGGCCTGAAGCCATCATTCATGGAGGACAATGGCCCAATGGGACCCAACACATTTAGAGAAAAGCCAAAAACAGACAAATCGGATTATGTGGAACCAAATCAAAGAAAATTTTTTAGGAATCTGATTTTCAGAGCCTTGAAATCAGCAGGAATGAAACTTTTTCTATGAAAGACTTACTTTAAAATATATTTCATACAAGCAGGAACAAGTTCACCACTTGCTGGTGTCCGTTACCAGCCAACCCTGCACAATTGTACAGGATTAGCAGAGGATTACCCTTTGGGACAGCCTGACACCAGATACGTTGTGGTAGAGAGGGAGGATGTGCTACACACAACTTCTGGTGCTGTAGTGAAGAGCTGATGCAGGAGGCCTAGAGCAGGGACTTCACAACCATCAGTGGTAGTTTTCTTTGCCTGTGTTGTTCACATGTCTGGAAATAAACAAGCGAATGGATTGATCTCACTTGGCTTATGGATCACATTATAAAACACTGTCCCACCCACTTTGTAATCTGAGGAAAAGTTAATGTGTCCCTGTGAATAAAGGGCTACAGGTGTAGAAGCAACTGAATTCAGAGAAGTACAACTTCACGTCCATGTCTTTGCCTCCTCGTGTCAGGCCAGGGAGCATCTCAGTTGCACAAACTGATCAGTGTGACAGTGGCTAAGGACAGAATCTTCTGGAAGATGAATTGAGTCTGGAAATGCCTCAGGCATATAGAAATAGGTGGGCACCTAGAACTAGTAACACAGCTCAGAGTCTCCGTGTCCAGACTCCCTCCTTGGAATGGATGTGGCAGTTTACCCAGCTAGAGAAGGCTCTGCAGCTTGGGGATTGGGCATTTCATTAAGAGAAGGAGAGCAGCTCTTTTCAAAATGTGGTCAGGCAGGCAAGGAAGGGTTTGGATCCACTCTGCTGGGTGCTTATTCCATCTTGCGTCACCATGACTGGTGGCGTCCTCCCACCAAAGGGGTGCTCTGCGTGTCTGCTGACTGCTTGGCTCTTCGGTAGAATTCCAAAGTGGTATTTGCCATTCAGTGGTTAAACTCATGTTTTTTTGGTTATTGTTTGTTTTTCTCCAGTACCGGGAATCAAACTCACAGCCTTATGCTTACAAAGCAGGCAGTGGCACCACTGAGCTAAATTCCCAGTCCAAATTCATGGCTGCTGGAAGAACATAGCTTGGAATTGAGCATAAGCTCTGTCACCTGCTTAACCTTGATTGACCATATTGTCTGATCTCTGTGGTTTCTTCATTATAAAAATGGATGTAATTATAGGTCAGTTTCATAGGAAGCCTGTGCACATTAAATAAACTTCTATATAATGCATTAAACAATATAAGCAAAGCATTCTGTTAATACATTTAAAGCATTAAATACACTAATGTATTAAAAGTGTTAAATTACCTAATTTATATAAAGCATTAAAGATACTTGGATAAGTAAAGCATTAAGTGAGCTACCAGTAATGTCTGTAGGGCAGTTTCAGTAATGCCTGGTATACAGTGTTACACACCTTTTGTCTGTTTTTATTGTCAGTAACTAAATGATATTGAAGCCCCACTCCATGGCTACCCTATGCTGATGCTAGGGCTCATGGCCAGTCCTGATGGTCTGACTGTGTTAAAAAGCACCATCTAAGTGACTGTTGTACCTGGTAGGAAGTGCTGTGTCCTCTGCATGGCTCAGACAGAGCGCTGTGGTAAGCCATCCATGGGAGAGATCTCAACCTATTCAGTGGACCACAGAAAACTTCCTGGAGGAGAAAGCCGTTGCTATGGGCTTTCAGGACAAGAGAGGCAGGGGCCAGAGATTTAGCTCAGTGGTTCCAGCGCCTGCTTGGCAAGTGCAAGGTCCCTGGTTCAGTCCCCACTAACTACATCCAACAGTACCAGGCGTGATGACTCAGGCCCACTAGCGATCAGTACCACATAACTGCAGTGCCGGGTGTGGTGGTTCACACCTGTCATCCCAGTACTCAGGAAGCAGAAGCAGAAGCATTGCTGAGTTTGAGACTTGTCTGGGCTACATAGTTACCTCAGAACCAGCCTGAACTGCAAAGCAAGACTCTGTCTCAAAAAAAAGAAAAAAGAACAGGAGAGTCAGCAGAATGAAGGGAGAGTTTGGACCTCTGCCTTGCAGGAGCTCTGAGGCCCTGAGAGTGCATGGAGACCCTGAATGATTCAGACTCACTCAGGCTCTCCCCCAAATACAGGGTTGCAGGGTCCCAGGGAAGAAGAAAATAAAAACGGTGGCTGCGTCCCTGAGAGTCATGGGATCCTGAAAGAGGGAGGTTTGTATTACAGGGCAGTGTTTCTCACAGGTGAGCCAGGTGAGAGGCAAACAGGTGCAGAGGCAGGACTGGGCAGAGCGTGTCCAGTGAGGGGTGAGCAGCCTCATGTAGTGACTGCCAGATGCTCGCCGGAAGGGAGCTTGGCCAGAGAGCCTCGGGGCCTAAGTTCAAGGGTTTTCAATCCTCAAACCAGAGAACAGCGAGTGAATTTGATTTCACTCTGAAGATTTTTATGGGCTCCTAAAAAACTATGCATTGTGGGCTTGGAAAACATCAACCCAATCTGCAAAGCAGGATTAACAAGATACCACGGAGGCAAAGTCTTCGGAAATAAATAGCACATCTACTGTGTTCATCCCTCTCCCACCATATCTCCGCTGCCTCCTGTGTTGAGCCCCCATGAGCTCTGAGATGCGAGTGTTAGGGGAACAGAGAGACCACTGCTCCGTATACAGGATACTTGCTGCCTACTTGGCGTGTGTCGTGCTCATCAGAGCTCCTGTCAGCGTGAGTAGAGAAGCCGTCAGAGAGGTCAGGCGGTCTTGAGATTTGAATCTCTCTGGTCCCATCCGTTAGGGTGTAGAGGAACTCAAGTTCTCACGCCCCTTGTGGCAGGTCCTGCTCAGCTGGCATCTGGAAGTGTCTGGGCCACACCCTGAGTGACCAGCATCCTTGCGAACCCTTGCGAGCCCATCCTGTTGCAGTTTGAATCATTGCTGTGAGGCTGATGGTGGATTTCTCTCCGCAGGCAAGCACTCTCTAAACCCAAGTTTTATAGGGCAAGGCAGAAATAAAAATAACATTTTAAAAATAATGCCTCAAAAAAAACCTGTAACAGAGCCCAGAATATGGCTACAGTGAGTCAAGGCTTCAGGCTTCTCTCCTGCCTTCCATATTCTATTTCTTTTCCTAGAAAACATGACGCAGATGTTACGTTGACCCTTTCTTCCCAATCCCCACACCTGTAGTAGGGGCAGGAATGGAATATCCAGATGGGAATAGAGAAACAGTTTATTCAGCGCCCTCCATGGCTGGGCTAGGCAGTGGGTAGGTAGGATACAAACAGCCCACTGTCAGGTCAGGGGCAGCTGTGCCGGGGTGGAAGAGCCCTGGAGCGTCATGCATTGGCCTTGCCCCACCTTGGACTGTCGCTTGTCCCAGTCCACCCTGTCAGATGGGTACTGTACGTCCTACCTTCTTCACTGAGGCAGGGTGTGAGGTCCCAGGAGGAACCAGACCTTGTGAGTCATCAACCACTGCTGAGCTTGGCTCTTTCCTCTGTTCACAAGAGGGATTATCAAAGTAACCATGTTCCTTCCACAGCAGAGTATTGACTGCCCTTTGATGTTATAGACCAAAGTCTGTCTTGTTTCTTAGACCTGGGACCAATTTTGCATGTTAACTTGATATCAAGATGGTATCTGGTGAGCTCTCCCATGACAGCCTTTATTTGCAGCCTCCCTATGCTGCAGTCAGTATGAGGGCACTGACGTGATGCCTTGTTCCCTGCTCCCTGCAGCTGCCCCTTTCACTGTGCCTCTGTGTACCCAGCTGCTGTTTTCGGAGTGGAGAAAGTGGGATGCGGTCTTGCTTCAGAGCTCCCAGCCTGAATAGAACAGCAGATAGGGTCACCGGTATGGTCATCCTGCCTAGCACGAGGCCTACGAGCTGTCGTCCCAAGCAACGTCGTGCCTGCTCCTGAGCGGCAGAGACAGAGACGGCTCTGACAGGCACGCTCGGGCTGGTGTTGCAGGTCAAGTCTAGAGCAACAGAGCCAACGTGGGCAGTAGCGTCGGGCTGGAGAAGTATGACAGCTTCAGGAAGGTGTGAGGGGCTCTGTGAGAGTTTTCGGATGAGGAAACCCATGCTATGAGAAAGCAGATGTGTGCAAATAGTACAGTGACCCTTGGCAGGTCTCTCCCTTTCTCTGGGCCTGCTTCCTCATCATCTAACTGAGGATTTCTTCCAGCTGGAATGATCCACAATTTAATAAATCTGTGGCATACAGCCTGCAAGTCCATGTGAAGCTGGCCTGGATCTCTATCTGTTTATCTTATCTTCCTATTTATATTTGGAACCCTGTTTCTTCATCTGTTAGAATCGCCTACATTGCAGAGCCTGGAAGTGTCTCTGTTTACCTTAAAGTGCTGTGAGCATGATCCAGTGTGGTTAATAACACAGGGCAGCTTCCCAGCCTCCAGAGGCTGGAATATAATTTGCCACTGGACTGTACCTCTTGAGGTGCTCTTGAGGGCCTCCCAGCTATCCCCAGCGCTGAGGTGGGCAAGGACACCTTGGCCTATTTGAGACACTCACCTATTTGATCTTCCGTATTCCAGGCAGAAAACTCCTTTTCCTGTATAGCAGCAAAAGCTACAAACTGACAAATTTTTTATCACACAGCTTTGAATATGAACAACTTTAACATAAAAAGCCATATTTTTTTCAAAAACTAAAGATTCCACCATCTCTTACAAAATCAAATTTGTCAACACTAGGCCCACCATGACACTATATAGAAGGTGCCCACCCTTTTTTGGTGGGGGTAAATTCTTGGGTTTGCCATAGTCCTTGTCCCTCTGTATTGTGTTTTTTGAAAATTGTATTAAAAAATAAATATATATGTTTGTAATACACAAAAACATATTCATTGTGGGGAATCGGTATATATCATATTTTGATCCTTTTTACTTCACCTCCATGGACTGTCGTGCCCCTAAAGGCACCTGGCTTTGCCACCCTGGGCTTTTTGTCCTTTGGTTTCCAGCGAGGCAGCACCTAGGAACTACTCACACATCACTCAGGCAGATAGTCCCTGGCTTTCAGTTGTTCAACTTAACGATATTACAGTGGTGCATAAGTAACACATCCACCAGAAACCGTACTCCAAATGATGAATTTTTATCTCTTCTGGAGCTACTGATATGCTATTAGATACTCTCAAGATTCTGAGCAGGAGCAGCGAGCTGCGGCTTTCCGCCAGCCACGCCATCAAGACGGAAACCAATTTTCTGCAATGTCGCTAAGCTGGGACATTCAGTAGATTTGGCGTATTAAACACATGTGTGACTTATGCTATTTTTGGTTTACAATGGGTTTATCTGGGTGTAACTTCATTGCAAGTCAAGGAACATACATGCCCAACACTGTGCAGGTGACGAGGCTTCTTCTGCTCACTTTCATACTCTGTCCTGCCTGCAGCCTGCAGAGGGGTCGCAGCTATCCCCATCTTACGGGGTGAGGAAGCCAATGCTCTGTGAGTAAGTGATTGTCCTGTGTGATGGATTTGGAGGGTTGTGCATTTGAACGCAGCTCTGCAGAGCGGGCAGCAGCCATCTGCCTCGGAAGCAGCAGGTGCCGGTACAGGAACTGGTTTGACTCGAGCTAGGTGACCCTGTGCAAGTCCCTGACCCCTTGAGAGCTGGTTTCCTTGTCTGTGAAGCAAGATGACTGCCCTAAATTAGAGCTTCCTGATGTGAGCCTGTGGCTGGGAAAAAATATCTGAAAGTTAGCATTTTCTCCCATTGTGAATCTAGGCAATAAACCACAATAGCATTAGCAGTTTCTGGGACTTTGTTACCAGGAAGAATCAGATATTTTTGTATCCTATTATAGTTATTGGAGATGCCTCAAAATATCATTTACACTCATCACTACCTCAAGGTTATGATAGTTATTAGACCCGCTGTTAGATCTTGTTATGACTTGAAAAAGAAATAAAAATATAGCAATCACAAATTTCTCATTTTAACAGTTTGATAACTATTTCAATATAATTGGTTTTCTTTGTAATTCTATTGATTTTTATTTTATGCATTAAGAAACATTTTCTGAGAGTTTCAAGAAAGCGTCAAAGGGTTCATGGGCAGTAAGGCTCAGACCTTGTCCCTACTGCTGTCTAGGCCACACCAGGCCCTCAGCCTCCAGGTTTCACGGGTACCAGGCCCCCGGCCACCTCCTCGGCAGTCCAGCCCTGCTTTCACCCTCCACTCAGCACACACCGTTTCCACACCTGGACAGCACCAGCGGCAGCTCCCCGGGCTCTGTGGAGCCGGCTGGCCCTCACTTGCATGGGACCACGTCTCCCAGCCTGTGGGAGAGTTGTCGGGGAAGCTCAAGATGGGGTCACAGGAGAGGAGGCAGGGGCTCCCATCCTCCCACTGGCCCCGGCCCACCCCTGACATCATATCTTGCTAGATCTCTTACCTCAGTTTCCATTTTCCGTACTCTGGCTCTCTGGAATATCCTTCAGGAAATAGAAATCATAGACGTAGAGGATGCGGATTTCTTACTGTTTTACAGCGAAGGAATGTGAGACAGAGAGAAAGCAAAAGCCTGGAACCACAGAGAGCGGGACATTTGACAAGTGGAAGGAATGGTGGAGGGAGAGGAGGCAGCGCTGCTGACGGGAGCCAGGTCAGATGAGACGTGTGGACCGGCAGAGGGAACATACTTTGGACGTGGGGGACACAGGAGTCTGCTGGGCTGCCGTGCGGAAGCTCAAACGAGAGATCAGCATGGCTTGGAGTGAAGCAGTTAGAGCAGAGATGGTGAGGGACGGGTAGAGACCGGGAAGCCTGAGGAGTTAGAATCGGCACAGTCCAATGGCAGATAGGTTGAGGTGGAGGAGCCCAGAGAAAGGGATGTTAGGCAGAGGTTGGTACCAGTTACTCGAATGGGGACCAGCGGAAGAGGAGTCCTGCTACTGCTGACACGTTGGATTTGAGTCTCGTCTCACCAGTGGGTTTGAGTGCCAAGACATCTGCCTGTTCCTCTGTGTAATTAAGGAAATCAATTCACTTCTCCAGGCTTCCATGTCCTCAACTATAAATGTAGGGCAGTAACACCTGCTGTACTTTACAAGACCACTGTGATGATTGCCAAAAACATGGAGTAGATGCACCTTGCATGTTGTAGACAGTTAGTGACCACTGACTGCTCCTAGTCACTCATATATCCTCCAGAGTCTCAGGAGGGAGGTACACCTGGTACAGTTGCCCTTTACAAAGTACAATCCATGACAAAGGTGGCAGCACTGATGGTGAGTCTTGGGGTCCCTGGCTGAGGGAATGAGGCCCACACTTCTGTCTCCAGCATGGGGAAGGTGGTGTGATACAGAGGTCAGTGGGCTGAGATTGGATGCTTAGATTCCAGTCCGCTTCCGTGGCCTGGCATTACATAGTGAGTGGGAGCATGGGCATGAACTTGCTGGGTGAAGTTGATCTCTCAAGAGCTCACTTTCCTTGTTTGTCGAAACTAAAACAGGCTCTCTCGTGTGTTCTAAGACCTGGTTGAAAAGAAGTGACAGGAACATTCAGCATCTTGAATAGTTGTTAGACTATGTTTCAGGGTAAATAATAAAAGACCGTTATCTTTGCTTTTGCTTTACAACATTATCTTTTGCTTTACAACACAGAGGACTCTTTCTCTCTATGAAAGTAGCTTAATGCAAAATATCCTGGATAGAAACACCTGCAAATGAGGAAGCCACCCTGAGGAGAACACAGCTGGTCCCTGGCTGGCTGAAAAAAGCATCAAGATTTTACCCTTGGCCCTACCAGGCCATGGGAGGATGTGAGGTGCTCAGACTGAGGTCTGTTAGCTTCAGTACTTTTTTTTTTTTAACTTTCTTTCTTTCTTTTTTTTTTTTTTTTTGGAGACAGGATCTTGTTTTGTAGTTCAGGCTAGCCCTGAGCTTACTCAAAAGCCCAGGCTAGTCTTGAACTCACAGCAATCCTCCTGCCTCTGCCTCTCGAGTGCTAGGATTACAGGCATGAGCCACCACACCCAGCACTGTGATATGTATTACCAGAGATTAAACTCAGGACCTTGGGCTTGTGAGACAGGCGCTGGAACCACTAAGCTAACTCCCCGGCCCTTCAATACATTTTTGTGTTAAATTTCTTCACACCGCCTCGATCACATGCACAAACTCAAATCTAACCAAGAGGAAATGGAAAAGGACAAAATATTTAACTCTAAAATACCCCAAAGAAAGCTAACATATCCATGCTTGAGAATCTAATTAGCATCAACATTCTAAGAGAAAAAAATCCAAGCACCAGAGATGATGCTGCTGAAATTCTGAGGACCCCATGATCCTCAGGGAGAACTCGTCTGCACTCAGACATCTGGTAATATGTGACCAGTTTCACTTGGATCAGCAGAGTTCCCTGAGATTGGCTTCCACATCAGAAGAGCAGATACAGCTCAAGAAGGACCTTTGAGCCGTAGGGTCCTTGAAACCTCATGGGCAAGGCAGCAAGGACTTCGAGACAGGAGACAGCAGCTGTGCCTCCTCTGTCCCTGCTTTGCTGAGTCATGAGGCCCTGTCCTACGGGTCTCGGCCCTCTCAGGCCTGGCATATCTGGATTTAGCAGGAAACCCAGTGGAACCCTCAACGTTCCTGGTAGGTGGGGCCTAGAATTTCAGGTGCCTTTACTGGCACAGGACCCCAGGACTGACTGTGGCCACCCCATGATCCATCCCATATCCTAAACTCAGGCCCACCACACAGTCCTGGGATTCTCCCCTGGTTTCCTGTTCAGAGCCTTGGTGCTAACCCGGAACTGAGACGCTGGAACTTGGGTGGTGGACCAGCTCGGCCTCGTTACCATCCTGCGCACACACATTCCATCCGCGTCATCCCAGCTGCTCGGGATCCTACTGGGGCCAGCCACCCATTATTAACAAAAGTGAGTAATATTCCTAGAATAAAATTGTGGCATATCAATAGTAATGAGAAGTATTAACAGTATAGTGGTTCCGAGCATAACTTTGGGAGCCAGACTGCCTAGGTTCAAAATGTTGGTTCCACCATTTATTTTGTGACTTTGAACAATTGTATCAGCCTCTCAGTGCTCCAGTTTCTATCTGAAAAATAAGGGAAAAATAACAGTACCCCCCCCTACAGCATTGTTTATGGTGGCTGAATGAGTTAATATTTGTGAAGTAGGGAAAATGCATGATATACAATAAGGGCTGTTATCAAAATGTTATTATTCTAGTAACAGTTAAAATAATGTTTGCCAGCATTTGTTGAGCCTCTGCAAGGTGACAGGCCCTGCAGCAACCCGAGAGCAGGTGCTGTTGTTGTTCCCTGGTTTCACATGAAAACACGGAAGCTTTGGGAGGTTCAAATGTCATCCAAGGTCAGCCAGCTGGGAGTTAAGTAGCCAGGGTCAATCCAAGACTCTGTTCTCAGAGCCAGTGTATTTTTTTTTTTTCTCATGTAAGAAATTAAATCCAGAGTTTTAAAATTTCATTTACTTATTGTTTGAGACAAAGTCACAGTAATGTATCCATGCTTGCCTTGAATTTGTAATCCTCCTGCCTCAGTCTCCCCAGTCGCTGGAATTACAGGCATGTACCACCACGCTTCTGGTGAGCCAATATGTCTTTAACATTTATTAAAGACTTCCTAAGCCCTACCAGGGATTCTGATCACGCTTCCTTGGATCTCTAGGTGGATAAGGACTTCTCCAGATAGAAGTATGCTCAACATCAAGGAGATTTGAAGCAGCCACTAAAGAGATGTCGAAGGAGGACTGAAGCTATAGATAAGGGCAAGACCAACGCAACCACAGTCGGTCTTGTCCTCAAAACTAAAACTCCATCTCCAGCAAGCAAGCTTTTATTTTTCTCTGCTGCCTTTTATTATCAGCAAGGACCTGAGGTCCCCGTCAGGTCCCAGCAAATCCTGACCTGCCATCCTTGTCCCACTCCCTGCCCTAGGATGTCTGTGGCCTCAGGTGGTAAACTCATCCACACCTGTGTGCAGCTGGTCATTTTACCCAATGTTATGCCCCAAGTTTAGCCTGAGAAGAGTCCAGATTGTGCTAAGGTGATGGTGGCTTCATATCCCAGTGGGATCTTTGATTTCCATCCCAGAGACCCTCTAGGAAAGGTCACAGGGAGGACTGAGTACAGCCTCAGGAATGCAGTGACTGAATCTTGTGTTGAACAGAAGGGTGACTCAGGGAGCAGGGAACAGAGTCATCTGCAGAAGACCTGAGTCTCTCTGACCTACAATCCACCTTTTAGTTTCCTTTTTTAATTCAGGAAAATAAGAGCAAATATTCATAAATATTGATCTATAGAAGGAAATATTATCAAGTCAATAATGCTAGTAATGCAGATTTATTTTTAAATGTTAGGAGAGAAGGTGGTAGATTTGATGTAAATACTATATAATTTGATTTGAAATAAAGTCCATTTAAGACAGACTCACTGAATGTTTGCAAAAAGAAAGGAAAGAGATGGGAACTATAGAAAAGCAGGAGTCACAGATCTTGGATTCAAGATGGTGCCACCCTGGTGTCTTTGCTGGCTAAAGATCTGAATTCTGTTCATGGAAAGAGGTGGCAGTTCTTTATCATTATTAAAGTTAACCCAGAGCCTACCATTGGAGCCAGGCTTGGTTGTCCCCTTGTCTGCTTTCTGTATAAAGACCCATACTAATTTATTATTAAAACCTAGGGCTGATTGCTTGATCCTTGGAATAATTGGTAGTTTAATTTTTACTTTTCCTTTGAGAAAGCTTTAAGCATTTCTTGAACCCCGCTGAGAAGACAGTGGTAGGAAAAGGAGACCCCTCTGTCCTCAAGGGGTTTACAATCTGGCACTCATTAAATGAACGACGCCAAGAGTGCTTTGTCTCTGCTCTGAGCATCCCAGAAAGGCAGGAGCCTGTACACAGCCCAGGGAGCTTCTTTAGCCTGGGTCTCAGGACTTCTCTGGGGAGCTGATGTTTTAAGCAGAGGATTGAAGTATGAGCTTGGGCTCGCAAGACACAGTGGAGAGCAGTTACCTTTCCAACCTGAGAGATCAGCACCCTTGGCCTGCAGCAAGGAGGAAATATGACCCCTTGAGAAGCTGGAGGGAAGCCACCACGGGGAGACGGAGGGACATTTGATGGGAAGCTGGGTGAGCTGGCGACACTCCAGTATGGAACTCAGGTTCTGGCAACAGCCCTGTAAGGTCCAAGGACACACTGCAGATACTAGAAAGGTTGTTATGCTCATTACTTCTGGCAGAAATTTAGAAACAATGAAGTCTTATGCATGCCAGTTACAAATATTTTAAAAATATTAAGCAAATCTAGTCTAAGCCTATACAAAAGGCAATCAAAATATATGGTGAATGTTCAATTTTTTAGATGTTTATTACTGTAAAAAATACATTGCTATTATCCCCCCTCAAAATATTCATTGCCACTTTGAACATATTCAGCCCATCATCTTTGCCACTTTTTGAAACAAATTCAAATCCTCCTTCACCTCACTCACTCACTGTGTCTAGCACTGTGTGACTTTGGGACGTCTCCCTAAGGCAAAATGACCTTGAATGATAAACATTTTGAATTAAGTCGGGACCTTGAAGCACAACTATAGACCCTCCCCTCTAGCAGAAGACTTCTGGAGCTGCTTCAGAAAGTGGCAAGGATGACAGGATGGGTGCTCCAAACAAGGGCATAATGTGGGGTCTTAAGGCCACTGTATCACACACTGTAATTTTTAAAAATTTAAATGCAGGGGCCGGTGGGTTAGCTCAGTGGTTCCAGCGCCTGCCTCGTAAGCGCAAGGTCCTGAGTTCGATCCCTGGAAACCACATACAATGCTGGGCATGGAGACTCTGCCCACCAGCCATCAATACCACATACCACAGTGCTGGGCATGGTGGCTCACGCCTGTTATCCCAGCACTCGGGAGGCAGAGGCAGGAGGATTGCTGAGTTCCAGGCTTGCCTGGGCTACATAGTGAGCTCAGAGCCAGCCTGAACTACAAAGTGAGACCCTGTCTCAAAAAAAAAAAATTTAAATGCATACTGTATTTTTCAATCATATTTCGTAGTCAAACAACCATGCAAGGAATAGATAGAAAGTGCTAAAGTCTTTACACTAGTGAAAACTTGGGAACACTCTATACACCCATTAGTGGAGGACTCATTGTATCTGTATCAGTATCTGTATCTGTGTCTATATAACCATTTAAAAGCATACAATTTTACTAAATCCAAAAAGATTAAAAGTAGTCTGTATAGATTCTGAAGTATCTCAGTGTGTACAGTATCTGAAGGTGTATTACACAGATATGTGTATTTCTATAAAAGATCTAGAGGCAAATATATTTGAAATGATATTGCTGTGGAGAGTCGTATTTAGTATATTTGAGTAAATAGAAAGAAATGATAAATACGGAAGAGAGAAAATGACACCTGACTGCAGTGTAACAGACTGTCCTACATGCATGGGTGACTCTGACTCAGACTGGAATGAGAAGGAAACTAGGTGGGGTGTCACTGGGTGGGGAGCAGTAGTCAGGCTCAGTGTCCCTGTTTCTGTCTGGCTGTGTAGTTTATATTCAGTGCAGAAATGAAGAACTACATGTGAAGAAGGACCAACCATTTCGACAGGCTGTTCAGCCTGTTTGCTCTCTGATCATAAAAAATTCATACCAATTAATTTTAAACTAGAGGATAGGAAGTGGAAGCTCCGAGCTTTAGAAAGACCACTATACAACAGCTTCGACCAACATCCAGCATGGTCACTTTGCCACTTTCTTGCTCGTTCCTGACAGTTAGAATTTTGCCCTCATTTGCTGAGTCTGTGGTGTACCTAGGTATTATGTTTCCAGCCCTTTCTATTTCCTTGGTTACTATCTTGGATCTCTGAATAAAGAATCACTTTTCACATTTTTCTAAACTTGGTTTTAGAAATTCTGCAGCTTTCTTTCCAAAATGCCCTTTTGGAAACTTAAATAGGTATCAATAAAATCTACTCACTTTATGGAAAAACTGCCAGTGTAACAGAGCAGGAAAATCCAACTTAATCTCAAAGTAGAACCTAATTAGTGTCCACATGCCAGACAATTACAGATTTGGGGTCTGAGAGAGCCGCAGAGGGAACAGAGTACACACGGGGAGAGGCAGCGAGTCCAGGTTTCTTTGGTTACTTGTTTTGTGACCTCAGGAAACTCTTTGATGTAAATCAAGTGTCAGGTGTTTTTGTTTTCTCGGCTTTGAAATATGACAGCCTAGGTCCTGAAATCATAGCATGGTGAGGGACCTTCAGCCAGCCTCTCCAAAGTGCTGCAGGGGTACAACTGGGAGTCAGGATGGTATAATAATGGCATTTTAAATTTCAAGAGTTGTTTATTTTAAAGAGTATTTGGGATATATATCCTGAATATGTATATGCAGCTTCTCGGTCCCATGGCTTTATAGATATTTGTATGTAGAATGGTCACAAGTATAAATTTCTTTAGCAGTTACATAATCTGTACATAAAGAGAAAAGATATAAATAGAAAGCTGCAAAAATTTTTCAAAAATCCTTTAAAACGAAGCTAAGAAAAAAAGAAGTAGATAAGGAAAAATTGAGATAGTAGCAGCAACACATGGATATGATAAAAATTGGCACCCAAATTACTGTAGCAGGCCTTTGATGGGTCACCACGCTCTTCTGAATTAGTTTGCTCAGCTGTAAAAATCTCCCGGGACAGACACGAGCATCAAGAGACAGTACCTATAGACACTGTCAGCTCGATAGCTACCACATAGTATGGTCTCAGATATATGAGTTCCCTTTCCTTTTCCTTAGCCTCTTCCTTTGAGGCTAGTGGGGATATCTCTGATTGACTGGTCCTGCTTCCTTATTTACTGGGTGGGACGATAGATCGCTGATTGGGAAAGGACCAGTCTAAGGGGTAAACTCAGCTGTGACCCACAGAGACCTGCACACAGACTTGACAAGTAATTAGGGAAACTGAGAGCTAAAAGAAATGAAATGCAGAATGGAGGGAGGAGCAAGAAAGCAGTAAGGTAACAGGAACTGTGGTCTTGCAGGAAAGCAGAGAATTAGAGAGAACCATGATTGGCTGAGTACTTCTGAATTTACATATCTTTGTATTTGGCTTTAAGCTGCTCTGAAATAAAGGTCAACTCGACGTTTAAAAGAAAAAAAATGATTGGAAAATACTCCACAGTATTCATTGTGAGTGCACTGAGGTTATAGTCCTTGTCTTTGTTCTTTTCTTCTTACTGTTCTTACTAGCTTTTGTGTGTATGCTGACATCTGTGAAAAATTAAGTGCCAAAATGATTGGAAGGTTGAATTTTCTGTATTGAGAGCTGGGTACACCTGGCATCCATGCTTGACACATAACTGTTAAAAATCATGCTTAATTTTTTATGATCACACTTCACTTTCTCAATAGTTATCCTGCAACTCTGACCATTAACAAGTTCCTTGGTTACAGAGGGACCGTAAAGAGTTGGTAGGCAATGTGAGGTATAATAATGCATTTCGGTCCAGAGGACTCAGAGGATTAATTGTGACTGTCTTCTTATTTTGCAGATGGAAACACTGAGAATCAGAGAGGGCCGGTGATCTCTGGGAGACCTGGTCTGTAGGTAAGTAATGTTGAAAGTGAGCCTGAAACAGGACACATTTCTACGCCCCGTGACTTGACCTCCTTCAGACTCGCTGGCCCCATTCTTGTGACTTCTGTTTTGCACGATCCAAGGAAGGAAATAAAACAAGGTAGTCTGAGGCATTTGGGTATCATTTACATTGTGATTTCTGTTTGTTCCCATCCTTGAGTTGGAATGCTTAACGAGTGAGGTTATGGGTAATTCCTAGGCATTGCCCGGCCTGTATTAGTTCGTCCTCTGGGCATGACAGGGCCCATTAAACACACACTGTCCTCTAATAGACCCAACTGTCACGTGCACCTAAAACAGAGAACACTGATCTGGGGACAGGTGACGGGCTTGAGGCCTACCATGATCTACCTGCTTTGACTCCAGGCAAGCGATTTCATTCACAGATTTACTCACACTATGCTCTGGCAAAGCGTTCTCCCCAGAATATTTGGTGCTCGGCTCTGTGCTAGGATGACCAGGTGCATACAGGATATGCTCTGCCCTTGAGAGCTCATAGCCCAATTTATGAGCTGCCCCTGCTCCTCACTATCGTCTCATGACAATGTCTTCCATCTGCTTTAGAGTTTGTGGTTTGGAGGGTTTTTCATGATATTTCCTGCAACTCTGTAACATGGCAAGAAGTGGTTATTGCCATCAGCAGAGGAGGAACCATAGCTCAGAGCTGGCCAAGTTACCTTGTAATTAAGGGTTGAAGCTGAGCTCGAGTTCCAATTCCACTACAGATCTGTTTCCAAACGTGGCGAGCTATTCTCCCTGATGGCCTGAGCAAGTGTGTGGGCAGCAGTGAGGGTAACACTGGGGAGACAGGCCCCGGATGGAGCCCACACAGGGGCAGGTCCGCACAGAGGGCTTTTCCTGGTGTCTAGCAATAGTTGCAGAAACCTGTGCCTTTCTCTGCCTGGAGTGAAGGCAGCCATGGGCTCCGGGCAAGCTGAAAGCTAGAGAGAAACCTGCCAGGCACTAGGACTGCCCCCTCTAAGTGGGTAGGATTTAGCATATCACAGAGAATCTGCCATGGGCTGAAGACACAGCCCCTTCCTTGTACAGTGACCCTGCTGAAGGCTGCTGCTTCTCACCAAAGCTTAATGATCCTGGACTGCAAAGCAGGCTGGTAGCTTCTGCCTTTAAGGAGCCGCCTTGCCTTGGGCACAGCGTGGAGAGTGATAGGGATTAGAGACTGTGCTGTTTGTTTATGTGGAGAACAGCGCCTTGCCGATGGACCGCTTGGGTTCCTCAAGGTCTGGAATATCAAAGGGTGCAGGAATAACCTCTGGGACAAGTCCTAGTTCTTCTGTTTTACAGTGTGTGTGTGGGGGGGTGAGCAGCAGCTGCCTTTGATGTATATGTACCCATGTGGGGTATGTGAGTGTGTGTGTGTGTGTGTGTGTGTGTGTGTGTGTGTGATGTACAGGATGTGTAGGATTTGTGTAGAATGTGATGGGGTGTGAGGTGTGTGGGGAGTCTCTGAGTGAGTGTACATGCACACATGTGTGTAATCCCTGGGAAGCAATTCTTATGAAAAAAGAAAACATGGTGTAGTTTTTCAACAGGACCCCCAAGTGGAGTTTTAATGAGGCTCGTGAAACTCTTTGATGACCAGGAGGGGCCAGCGTTCCTCATCCTGGCTGGGACACTCAGCTGCCCCCAGCCTTCTTCTTTAGAGCCAGATACCCTTTGTACTGATGTCTCCGAGACCCACCCCCCTTCGCTACCACCGCAGCACTGCACGATCTCTCCATCTGGTTGTCCGAGTGCACAGGCTGGTGTCGGCCTGACAGGTGATAGCTGTCGCGCACCTGGAACCTGAGCGCCCCGCGTCTTGTGTTGTGCCAGCATGAAACTTTAGGTCTTTGTTCAGGAGGTGCTCTGAGCTGGGAATTCTGGGGCTCCTTCCTTTCCCTGGGGGTCAGGTAGAGCTGCAGATGCCCAGCAAACCCTTTCCTTCATGGCTTGGGTTTCCCCTCGTCTGACACGAGAGGAGGTGAAGCCCTGTTGAAAGGCAGCTTTCACCCTAGACTGCAAGCTTGATGTCAGGTGTCCTGGGCAGAGCCGGTTCCCAGAGTGATTCTCTTTCCTGAGCTGAGAGCCAGGTGTGCTGTGACAGGAAGCCAGGCAGGCTGAGCCACAGGTGATCAGGCTGCACGATGAGAATGTTCATCGTGGAAACAGAGGTGGGTCTGTGAAGTTCTTTTCCTCACTGCGCATCGACTCTGTTCTGGAGCTGATGTGTTCCGATTTGTCTGGTCTGTCACAGAGGTAACACGTTCCCTGAGGTGTGGAGTTCCGTTCGCTTTGTTCCTGTTCATTCCCATGGCCATCGGCAAGGCTTGAGTGTATAGGAGACACAGGCATGGTTTGTGGTCTACACAGAAGCCACTGGCTCCAGGCAGCTGACTGCCCTTGCCAGGGCACCTATATCTTGGATAAGACACCAGGCCTGCGTTTGGGTCCTATTGTGGCTTTTTATTGAACCAATCTACTTGATGTCTTTGTATAGAGTGCTGCTAACTCTTGCTGGAGATGTGTCTAGCAAAAGGCTGCTCGGTCAGAGATAGGCAGGAGCTAAAAACCAGCCTGTGTTCCATAGCCACACCATGTATCTGGAGTGCCCAAAAGAAAAGGGGTCTTTCCCAAGTTTGTACAGAGGCAGTAAGGGGACTAGTGGCCCTGCCTCTTTCGGCCTTGGTTTCTTCATATTTTAGTTAATAAGTTGTAGGAGGCATTGGTGATAATCCTAAGGTATACCTGTCAGCTACATAATAGCTGTCATGAGTAGTTATCATAGCAGCAGCAATAGTAGGAGTAATGATGTCAGTAGTGTTAATGTGTATTTTTATACTACTTTAGACTTCTCAAGACTCTTTTTACATTTGATTCTCGCAGCGACCCTGCGCTTAAGATCAGGACTAGGATTACACTCCTGACTGCAGATAAGGAAACTGGGGCAAAGAGAAATGTGATGTGACTTGTCCTGTTAGCCCCTGAGGGCCTGGTTTAGAGCCCGGAAAAGCCATGGGGCAATGACGCAGAGATAGGAGAAGTAGACTCAGGAATGCCTGAGCTGAGAGCCTCTGGCTCTTTCGGGAGCCTGTGACTTTCTCTCCATTGCCTCCTCCCTGTGGACCTGCGCTGTGCATCTGGGACATTCTGTTGGCTCTTGGCACTTCTATCTGTGTGGCTAGCCCTGGCCTTTGTGGCTATAATCACTGACTCGGAATTAACTTGTAACCAGGAAAGACACTGAGTATCAATCTTGCCATACCCTGTAGGTGAGTCTTTTACCTGCTCTCCAACCTTGGAAATAGCCCAACAGACAACAGCCTCCCACACCCCCTCAGTCACTGCTTTACATGCCGATTCAAGTTTTCTCACCAGTAGGCATTTATTAAGCACCTACTAGGTGCAGGGCACTCTGGTGACATATTACATATTTTTTCGAAGGTACATACTGTTTCAAAATGTGTGAACGTCATCACATGTGCTCACATAAGCCTAAAGGATGTAGGTCAGTCACTTGATGTAGCTTCTTTCCCCTTTCAAGATGGGTTTCACTCTCCTGCCCAAGCTGCCCTCAAACTCTTGGGCTCCAGGGATCCCACCTCAGCTCCCAGAGTACCTGAGATCACAGGTGTATACTTCGTCCCTAGCTCTCAGTGTGGCTTCTTGATCCAATCAAGGGTCCAGTAAACACATGATGGATAAAGCTGCTACCCATGTAGCATGGCATATTATTGCACAGTAAATCTGTTTTAATAAATAAAAATGCACTTTAAAGTCACAATAAAAAGGCATAGCATAGTAAATACATAAATCACCAATACAGTTGTTTATTGTTACTGAGCATTATGCACCATATGTAATTGTATGTGCTATACTTTTCTATGACAGGCAGCACAGGAGATTTGTTTCTACCCACATTAACATGAACACAAGTAATGCATTGACCTATAATACGATGATAACTAGGTCACCAGGTAATAGGAAGTTTTCAGCTCCAGTAATATCTGTTTTCTTCTTCCCCTTTTCATTAATATATGTTTATGATACATAATAAATACATCCAGCATGGGGAATCGGTATGTATACCTATGGGACTACTCTATATAGCTTTCTTTAACCAAAACATCCCTAAAGAACACATGACTGTACTATTTTCATTTTTGTAGCTACCCTGTAAGATAGATACTGTTATTATAATCATTTTACACTAAAGTAAAAGACTTGAAGTGTTTTGAGTCAGTCCTCGGTGGCACAGCTGGGAAGAGAAGCCAGGCTGGCTGATGTGAGAGCCGGTATTTATTGGATGCACTGGGATCCCCAGGTGTCCCCACGTACTCCATGGCCACGGCTGACACCTTGATCCTTCAATGAATTCCTGAAAAGCTGTTATTCAAATCCAGTGCCTGCTACTCCAGCAGTATCCAGGTAGAAGCTGTCAAAACTGGAAAGGCACAGCGATATGTAAAAGATATGTGAAGAGCTACTGATAACATTAGCAAGAACAGGGTGGCTTGAGAGTAGAGCCAATTCATAGGACATAAGTGTAAGTAAGATCAACCTCAAGAAACACAATTTTCTGGACCAGAGATTTAGCTCAGTGGTTCCGGCGCCTGCCTAGCAAGCACAAGGTCCCTGGTTTGATTCTAGTAACCACATACAACAATAATGGGCGTGGTGACTCACACCCACTGGCAATCAGTAGTACCACAGACCACAAATTCCAGGTTTGGTGGTTCAAGACTGTAATCCCAGCACTCCAGAGACAGAGGCAGGAGGATTGCTGAGTTCGAGCTTTGCCTGGGCTACATAGTGTGTTCAGGCCAGCCCGAACTCCAAAGCGAGGCCCTATCTCAAAACAAAAACAAAAACAAAAACAAAAAACCCACAATTTTGTGAGTTCCACTGGAGAACAAAGGACAAGTGTTTGAGCTGCATGCTCCAGGGTATTTCTCAGACTTGGCAAACCCATGCCAGTGAGCTCACTGGTGGAAGAGACCAGGTAGAAGAGAAAGCAAGGCTTTGGACTCTTTCCTTCTTGTACCTTCCCATAAGATATCATGGACCAGTAACTTGTTTCACCATGTGGAGCTTCATCTTATGCAAGCTCAAGAAATGGTACTCCAGTTTCATTGCCTCAAGATAATCAATCCCTTGTGGGTTTATCAAAAAGGTAGCAGGACCATGTGTTTTTTTATGAAAGTTAAACATCAGGGAGTTTGATTTTCATTAAGGAGAAAAGGCCCTTGGAGTGGCTCTGGAGGCTGCCTGGACAGGGTAAGGATTCTGATGTGATGGAATTCCTGAGCCTCAGAGCAGTGTTCACAATGCATGAATCCAAGCTATGACTGAATCTCAGGGACTCCAGTGAAAAGCGCTTGTACCTTCACCTATAAGTTCTAGGGCACAAGGAAGGTCACAGTGGGAAAGGTGAGCAGAATGATTACATGATGATATATCAGAGACATATCCACCGCTTCACTCTTTTGGAGCCTGGCCTTGGGCACTAAAGGGAATGACAATCTGAGTCTTGAAGCTGTACCTTAAAGGCATCTGCTCCTTTCTTCAGAGCAGTGGGTTTTAGATCATGTTTGCAGAGTCATGAGTGTTGGAAAATTCCCCCCTGGACTTCTGTATGTAAGCAGGCAATTCTCTGTTGACTCCTGGACCTATTGTGGATTCTTTCATCCCTGTTTGCATATTGGGCCACAATGTTGCCAAAGCAAATGTTTGACAGCAGTGTACCCCAGCACCATGCTGTTTGTTTGTAGAATTCTGCTAGCACTGCATCTGTCTTGATTGGTCACTTCCTTTTTGTATCAATTATCAGATATTTTGAATTTTGCTCCTATTTGCAAATCTTCCTTTGGGTAGCCAGAGGCACTGCCCTCCCTCACAGCCACATTCACTTGTCAACACCTCATGATACGAGAACCGTCAAAACACATCTATACAGAACTAAAATGGTTGCATGTCTTTCAGAAGCATTTTCTGTGTGTCCCTTTGTCCAGGGCCACAGAGTCACCTGAAAGTCACCAATCCACTTGGCTATGAGATCTGTGCGCCCTCCCCCAAGCAAAAGTCCCTGTTTTGCTGTAGTGGTCAGTCTGGGAGCTGGAGATTGTCTTTTCCACCCTTTCCCTCCGTGTTTCTTTAGTGAGTAGCTTACTCCATGCTTACCTCCTGTGAGTGGATGTGACTGCAGATTCACTCTTCCACACACTTATGAGTGAAGAGCTCTCATCCTCCAGAGCAGGTTGTGCCAGCTTCTTGGTCAGAATTTCCTATGGGCACCACCCTTTTCTTTTAAATGATGATGATAATCATGATGACAATGATGATGATGATGATCATGATCATGATCATGACTATGATGATGATGATGATAACTATGATGATGATATGCAAAAGGAATGGCAGAAGAGCTATTATATGAAGGAGACTTAGGCTCAGGTGGACCAGGATTTATATCCAGACTCTGCTGCTCACTGGGCTGTGTGGCTCTAGCAAAATGGCTCAATCTCTTGGCCTTGGTTTGCTGGTGTGTGAAACAGGAATGATGAGTAAAATGGCATTTAGTTTTTACCATATACTTAGCAGAATTTCATGCATTGAGATGATGATCCCCACTAAAGTAGTCAACATTACTGTTTCCTCATTCTAC
Organism: Thryonomys swinderianus; assembly: GCA_004025085.1. Taxonomy (NCBI): domain Eukaryota; kingdom Metazoa; phylum Chordata; class Mammalia; order Rodentia; family Thryonomyidae; genus Thryonomys; species Thryonomys swinderianus. The sequence continues at coordinate 54,518 of PVIC010000592.1, read as the reverse complement.
AGATGAACAAAGAGCGAGACATAGAATGACTGAGTGACTTTTCTAAGGTGACACTGCTGAATGGCAGATGCAGACCTCCAACCTGGATGGGGTGGCCACAGAGCCCACATCCAGACTTCTGTACTTAACCAGTCCTATCTCAGCCTTCTGTGGGAGCTAAAGAATTCCCCAGCGATGTGTCTGGGCAGTGGTTAGAGGTGAATGGCTCTCCCTGTAGACTAGTTCTCTACACTTATTCTGTGTCTAACAGAAGAAGGAAAACTTTCCATTTACTGAGTGCTTACTATGTGCCGAGAACAATATAATATGCTCTGCCATCTGTTCTTTCATGTAAGAATGACAGGGGTCCTTTGGAGCATTCTGCAGGTGAGGAGACAACAGGACAAGCAGACTGCTGAGTGGTGAGCTCTCATCAATGAGATGGCCGAATAGGAATGAGGACCACTTGCCCAGGCTATAATTGGATTGTTAGATCTTCTCCTTGATTCTGTAATGCAAGATCTGAACAATACCAAGATCACAGAGTCCCACCACTGTACAAAAGGAAGAGTAGGTAGTCCCCTGGGCCAATTCTGGTGTGTCCAGTGTTTTCTAGAAAGCCTACCTAACCCCTGAGAGAGAGAGAGAGAGAGAGAGAGAGAGAGAGAGAGAGGCAGAGGCTGATTATGCAGGTTATGCCTGTGACTGCCATCTGTATGACTAGAAGCCCAGAAACCCAAATATAGTCTAGCTTCTGCAATGTTTGCTGTGAGATTTGGGGAATAATTTAATGTCTCTGTACCTTTTCTTCAAAAGAAATAACTGTACAGATCACTGTGTTTGCAATGTGTACATATTAGTTGACAGTATAGTGCCAATGAGAGTCATTAGGACTCAAGGTTCCTCCTCTCTCTGATTCCTTGGATCTGTAATGATTCCACAAAATGACTTGTGGATAAATGCTGCCTCTCAGGGTTAGCAGCTGGGAGGAGTGGCTGAGAATGAGAGGAGTAGGGGCAGGATTGGAAGGAGGGAAGAGTTGTGCTGCAGAACAGTCACACTACTGCTGGAGCTGTCCCTACTGGAGTCCTGAAGCTAGGATGTCCTTCTGGCATCACATATTGGGTCAAGGGCAGCTGGCCTGCATGCCCAGTGCAGTGACAAGTATGGAATGCTCAATGATGATAGCTTTCTTGGGCTAAGGGCCATTCCAGGAGAGAGACTTGACTGAGAGTTGTCAGCATACCAGGAGCAGTCATCTCAACTGCAAGGCCTGAGTCCCAAAGGGAGCACCTGGTGTCCCAGGGTGGCAACCTCTGGCCATGGCCCACAGACTCCCCCAATTAAAACAGCTCTCTGTCACCACATTCAGATGAGGTCTAGAAAGTTTTCTTCAGATTTTAATAAAAGCTTTTATTGATCAGCTGGAATTTCTCCTATAAAGGAACCTATTTGGTACATTTGCCATCTCCATCTTCAGGAGACACTTACTGATGGTGCTAAAATCAATCTTCATTGTTATGATTAGGCATTCAAAATCGAGCAATTGGCAGACCTTAGACAGTTTCCTTCTGTGTCTACTGGAAAATGTGATTTTCTTTTATTTTTTCTTTCTTATGTCTCCTGACCACTGTCCATATGTACACTGGTTTTCTTTTGGGCTCTTAAGTGCAGTTTTCTTTAACTCAGTTCTTTTTTTCTCTCTCTCTTTTCTTATTCAGCCTATACTCTCTAGTCCTCTCACCTATTCTTATGTCAGCATCACCAGTGCCCTTATAAATCTGTCCTTCTGATCAGCCTCTGTAACTTCCTAATACTGTATTATATCCATTTTAGCTAAGGGAGAAACTGAAACTCAGGTTTTGAGGCTTTCTGAAGATATCTTGCAAGAGACCAAGCCAGATTTTATCTTACATAGGAGACTCCCAGAGTCTATGTCCTTTCTTCACTATCTTTAGAATATTTGTTGGAATGACCTCTTGATGCCTTGCCTGGCTGAGAAGTGTACAAACTTCACTTGTGAACCCAGCAGGTCATGGGACCTCTGTAGTATGATGGGAACCATGCCCTATGCCCACCACACCCCATCCCTACTGCAAGGTGAGTCAGAAACCCTCCTGATGCTGTCCGTACACAAGGCAATTATAGAGTCATAGGAAAAACACAGCCTGGGGCCAGGAGCTGTCTGTTTCATCCAATTCTGGTGACATTCCAATCATGAGATGCCTTGGGGATCACAGACTTGCTATTAGGGAAAATGGGTTGGGGCCAACTCTGAAGCCAAGCAGTGGGCTGTTTATGGCTCTTGATGAATGAGACTGTGGTCAATCCAGCTGGCCAGCAGCCACAGGGTTGGCAGCAGCATTGGGGACCCACTAGGGTCTCTGGGCAGAGTGCCTGTGCTCTGGCCTCTTAGCCTCCTTCTTTAAGAAAGATGCATTTGCGGAAGGTCTTTGGCTTTTAGTTGAGCACAAGTTCCATCAAAACCAAAGCTCAATTAGCTGCTATCAGGAAAGCTCCACTGAAGCTCCAGTTCCATGTAGATAATAAGCCAAGCTCTCAGGGATACAACATAAAAGCAGTGTCCCATACCTTGAATTGATGTTGTTTTGTTTGTAGGCAAAATTAATTAGCAGATAGGGACCCCCCCGTCTGTATGATTTTGTGAGGTTTCTTACCTCTTGTAGTCAGTTCATTCCTTTTGCCCTTTGCCCTTGAGGCCATGACTTTTCTGCACAAGATGGAATTTAGAATTCTCACAGTGAGTGAAAAGGGTTATATTTTCAGTCTTTATTGCTCTTGCAGCTACAGAGTTCCTATCTGACCTGGAATAGATCGCTTGACCACTGTGATCCTCAGGGATACCTCCGTGTCACTGTAGAAAATGCCCACTGTAATGTTTAGGCACCCAGCAGTGTAATGCTGGTGCCATATAAATAATGTCATATGTATAGTAGCTCATGACTTAGTGGAACCATGGAGAAATATTTCCTAGGCGGTGGTGATCTGCAGAACATGGATTTTTCACCAAGGAGTGCATTGGACCTTTAGTGACTTGGCCTGGGGTTCCCATCAGTCATGTTTTCTCTGAGAACCCCAGGGATGACCATGTTACATACTCAGTGCCTCCTGCTGCCATAACTTGGGAAAACTTCTGTTCCTTTTCTGCCCTTTCTCCTCCCCATTATCTTTCTTGCCAGTGGATGTAGCCAAGATTACTCCTAAAAAGCAGTGTGACACAGTGGAAGGGCTTTGTCCTTGTGTGGTACTCAGGACTGAAACCAGAGCCTTCATGCTGTCCTATATCTCCAGTACTTTTTTATTTTTTATTTTGAGACAGGGTTTCACTAAATTGCCAAGTTGCCCATGTTGGGTTTGATCTTGGGATCTTCCTGCCTCTGCCTCCCAGTATGCTTGGATTATAGGCATCTGTCACCACATCTAGCTCCAATTAGTCTCTTGACCTAACACTTATCTTCTCATTTTTTAAGGAAGAGTTTCCTTCCTTGAATTCTCTGAGAAATTCACATGATAATATATGTGAGAGCATATTATAAAGCAAGCATATGCCAATGGAAGGGTCTATGGTTATAGATTCTATTTTGTTAACTGTCCTCTTTTGGTTTTGCCCTTTTACCAATGATTCCCAACACTAGTTCAGAAATGTATTCGGCCTGTGTACATTGACTTATCCAACAAGCTGTTTGTGCATAGCTTTATTATTGCCCATCCCAATGAACTTGTTTTGGTTATGTATGTGTCTACTTTTCTCTCTAAACCCTAATACATTTAAGATCAAAGTTTAATCTGGGTTCACCTGTATCCATAGTATGTCACAGATGCTCTGTAATTGTTTTGATAAATAAATGGGGCTGAAAAATGAACACCATGAGTGCCCGCAGCATAGCTGCTCTGGGTCTGGAAGGCTTCATGGAATCCCCACAACAGCCCTGGCACATTACAGTAATTCCCTCTGCTGAAAAAAAAGGCAGTTAAAGTCCAGAGAGGTGAAGCCATATATTCAAGAGCCCATAGTCATAATTAGCAGAACGAAGAAGAAAGGACCTCAGGCATCAGATCTCCAAAGCTAGGATTTATCCCTCCCCTCCCCCTCTCCCTTTTCCTCTCCCTTCTGTCTTTCCTCTCTGCCTCTCTCTCTCTCTCTCTCTCTCTCTCTCTCTCTCTCTCTCTCTCCTTTTTCATATTATTATTGCACAAAAAGATTAAAACAGCAATAACAAGAAAAGAAATAAAATCACCTTCCATTTCACCACTTCTAGCAAGTCAGCAGTTTCCAGTTTTTCCACATTCCCTGTAGTCTTTCTTGCCTATTTTTTATAGCAGCATTATTGAAATATAACTCACATGCTATAAATTCACCCTTTTAAAGTATACAACCCCATATTTTAAAGAATATTCAGAAGTTGTACATCCAATACCACTATATAATTTTAGAATATTTCATCACCCTCCAAAGAAGCTCCGCACTGATTGCCAGTCTCTCCCCATTGTCCACCCCCCTGAGCCCTTGGCAAACACTAACCTACCTTCTCTCTGGACCTGCCCATTCTGAACATTTTAGAGAAATAGAATCATACAAGATGCTGCCTTTAGGTCTTGTATATTTCACTTAGAATAATGTTTTCAGAATTCATCCATATTGCAGCATGAAATCAGCATTTTATTCCTAATGTAAAAGCAAATACATACATAGATGTATCCATTGATCAGTTAATAGACATTTGGTTTGTTTCCACTTTTTGACTGTTATGAATAATGCTGCTGAGAATATTTGCATACATGATTTTGTGTGGATATATATTTTCAGTTGTTTGGTGTATACGTCAGTATTGTCACATCACATGGCAACTCTCTGATGAACATTTTCAGGAACTGCCAACCTGTTTTCACAAACAACTGGAATATTTTACAATCCCATCAGAGATACATAAAGTTTTCAATATCTCACACTTTTCCCAACACTTTGGATTATGTCTTTTTGTTTTAGATATCCTTCTGTGCTGGAAATGATATTTCATGGTGGCTTTGATTTCGCTTTACCTTTTGTCTAATGATGTGCAACATCTTCATATGTGATTATTGGCAGTTTAAAATATTTCTTTGGAGAAGTGTTTATTGAATTTCCTTGCCCATTTCTCCACTGATCTATTTCTCTTTTTATTATTGAGTTATAAATGTTCTTTGCATATTCTTGACATGAGTCATTTATCTATGACTTCCAAATATTTATTTGTTGAGTTACCTTTCATTTTCTTGATAATGTCTTTTGAGGTGCAGAAGTTTTTATGAAGTACAATTGTTCATCTGTTATTTTTCTTTTGTTACTTAACTTTTGGTGTCACATTGAAGAAATCATTATTTAATCCAGTCATGAAGAGTTATTCTTGTTTTCTTCCAAATGTATTATAGTTTTTGTTCTTACATATAAGTCTTTGATTTACTTTTTATTTATTTTTTGTATGTTGTATGGGACCAACTTTACTCTTTTACATGGAAACATCCAGTCATCTTAGCATCATTTGTTGGAAAGACTTTTGAATTGTCTTGGTACTCTCGTCAAAATAATCAATTAATTGGCTTGGTATAAAGCTAAGTGCTACAGTGCTTGCTCAGCATGGACAAATCTGTGGGCTTGATTATCAGTACTGCCAAAATAAAATAAGATAAAATATAAATAGCAATCGATTGACTATAAATGTTAATTTCTGGACTATCAATTCTACTTCATTGATCTATATGAATATTCCACTGACTTGATTACTGTGGCTTCATTCTTTTTAAAACTGGGAAATGTGTATTCTCCAACTCTTTAAGTTTGAGTACTTTGTGAAACATGAATTTTCATATAAATTTTAGGATTCACTTGTCCATTTCTTTTAAAGATTAAATGTTGTGGAGATTTCGATAGAGAATACATTTTACTGGTCAATCAGTACTGCCATTTAAACAATATTTACTCTTCCAATTCATGAAAAAGAACTGTCTTTCCATTTATTTAAGATACTTAAAATTTCTATTTTTTTTCTTTTTTTGAGACAGAGTCTCACTTTGTAGTTCAGGCTGGCCCTGAGCTCACTATGTAGCCCAGACAAGCCTCGAACTCAGCAATCTTCCTGCCTCTGCTTCCCAAGTGCTGGGATTACAGGTGTGAGCCACCACGCCCGGCACTGTGGTATGTGGTATTGATGGCTGATGGGCCTGAGTCACAACACCCAGCATCGTATGTGGTTACTGGGATTGAACTCAGGACCCTGCGCTTGCAAGGTAGGCGCTGAAACCACTCAGCTAAATCTCCAGCCCAAGCTATTCTTGTTTTCTTCTATGAATTTTATAGTTTTTGTTCTTACATATAGGTCTTTCTCCATTAAGATGTTAGCTGACTATTTTCCATAGATAACATTTATTAAGTTGAGTATTACTTTATTCATAGTTTGTTGAGGATTTTTTCTTTTGTTTGGATTTTCTCAAATGCTTTTCCTGTGTGCTTTTTGTCATTTATTCTAAATATGGTATATTACATTGATCAATTTTTATATGTGAAATCAACCTTATACTCCTTGATTAACCCTTCCTGATCATGATGCATGACCCTTTCTATACGGTGTTGTCACCTCAGTAGTATTTTATTGAAAATTTTTGTGTTTATATTTATGAGGGATATTGATCTGTAATTTTCTTGTGATATCTTTGTCTGCCTTTGGTTTTGGAATAATAAAATAAGCTGGGAAAAGTTCTCTCTTCTATTTTTTGCAAGAATTTATAAAAGATGTGTTAATCTTGCCTCTTTTTTTTGGAAAACTTTAAAAAGTTGTGACAAGAATAAGGCTTGTGATAGCTCACAGTTATATCTTTTCATATGCTTGTGTCAGGAAAAAAAATCTGTGAACACTAAAAACTTGATATTGAATTTCAGCTTGAAAACTTTCCAGTGGGAAAGAAAGAGAATCTCTTGCTATTATGCCAGGCAAGGTGCTTGATACTGGGGATCCAGGTTGGACAGAACAGATATAATCCCTGCCTTTTCTTTTATAGCTTTAAACAGTTCAGCAAAATGCCTGATGGATGTTCCTTTGAAGCAAAACTTTCTCCTCCATAACATATAATAGATTGGCCTCTCTACCACATGCTGAACAAGACCAATGCTTATACCATTATCTCCGCTGGAATCCATCTTTGCCCTCCTAGAAAATCAAAATATCTACAAGTATTAATAGCTCAGTGACCAGGAGGTTAACAAAAGAATCCAGTATTTGTTTTTGTTAGTTTTTAACATAGAAATTGCACAAATAATATTCCTGGCTCAATTTGTTTGCAACAGAGAAACAAGAGGCAGCAACTTCAGTACCATACAAATAATGAAGTCAGTCGTGAACATTTCTGAAGGAGAGGCTTGGAATTATGGCCTTTCACTTATTCATGCAGTCATTTCATGAACTAAGTCAGCAATTATATAAGCTCCTTTTCCCACCAGGCCTCCATTGGAATATCTAGTCACACAGAAAGAGATCCGTCTGGGTCCCTGCCCTAGAGGAGTACCCAGCCCGGTGGGAGCGTAGTGAACTCTTCATGGTTTCTCTAGAACATGACTAGTGCTGTAACATGCGGATAAAGTGAGGGCACAGAAATGTGGAGGGAAGAGATACGAGATAAGGTCAGAAGAAATGTGGTCTCTATGGAATCTTAGAGGGTAGGAGTTTGACTAGTGTGCCTGTGCAATGTGACCACAAAGCCAGGTGAGGCCAGGAGTGTAGGGAGAACAGAGTCAGTCTGTCTATCCGAGGAGATTCACGGAGAAACAGCTGAAAAGTCGTCTGGAAAGATCCAGGAAGCAGATCTTAGAAGGTCTGTGTTCTCTCTGAAGGAACCTGAATCTTCCCCTGAATATTAAAAGTGGATTTGGGACTTTTGCCTAAACAAGAGCCACCAGACAGGCTGAACTGAAATACGATTTGGTAACCAAGGACAGGTAACAAAACCTTGAAGAATTGTCCTTCGATGGAATGCAGGCCTTCTGGGGCCTTGTCATCAAGAATTTTACACTCGTGGACTTTGTCCTCCCTTTCTTGTTCCTAGAAGGTCCATCCCAGACTCAAAAATGCTGAGGTCTGACTTTGACAATTATTTCCTAGCTTGGTCAGGTAATAGGAGATATTGATGCTATTTTCTTGGCTGTTGTGATGACAAAATGAAAACAGGGCTTTTTTTTTTTTTTTTTTTTTAACAGCAGCAAGACTCAAGATAGGTCCTGGTCTCTGGTATGAGATCACCAGTGTTGGGAGCTTCACTGACTTGGTTCAGATCCCAACTCACCCACTGACAGTTTGATTGTGGATAAGTCATTTAACTCTCTGAGTATTAGTTTCCTCCACTGTGAAACAGAAATGATCGTAATACCTTCTTTTGGGGGTTGGTGAGGAGGACAATGACACCTATTTCACCCTCAGGGAAGTCAAAGGTGCTAAGGAATTACCTTCTGAACCTGCATGTAAAGCACTGTTTACATGCTGAAAGGCAGCAATTTCACTACCGTACAGATAATGAAATCAATCCTGAACATTTCTGAAGGAGAGGCTTGGAATTATGGCCTTTCCCTTATTCATGCAGTCATTTCATGAACTCAGTCAGCAATTATATAATAAGCTCCTTTCCACACCAGGCCTTGATTGGAATATCTAGGCACATAGAAAGGGATCCATCTGGGTCCCATGTAAGCTCTGCTGTTCTCATGCCATGGGGCTCCTGGAGGGCAGAGTCTCATCTCCCTCATTGTTTTGCTCAGAGCCTGTGGCCATTCTTGGTATGGAAGGACTGTCAGATGTGTATGAATCTGAATTTATTTCTAATTCTGTACCATTTACTCATTCTGGGCTCCTGTCTAGTTGTAAAACGAATTGACTGTGACCTTTTAGAAATCTAAATAAATCAATAAAGAAAAACTATCTCAAATCATCTCATTTTATATATTTCCTTTGCCGAGCAGGCCAACCAGGTCTTAATCTCTTTGGGGCCACACTAAGGGAGCAGGCCAGGCCAGGCTCATGACTCCTGCCCAGCCCGGCTACCCGTTTCTCCAGCAGAACAGCAATGTGACACCTCTTGTGCATCGGGCAGTTAGAGTAACCTGGGAGAGATGTGTCCTTAATGATGCTTTATACCCAGGGGCAGCCCAAGAAAAGAGCCTTGGGAAGGTTAAGGGGACAGGACTTCATAGGAGCCACAGCCAGGGGCCAAGGGTATGGAAAGATGGGAGCCACACCTGTGGGAGATGCTGGGTTTTGCAGCAGCCCTCAGGAGAGCTTTGGACAGTGTGTCTGCAACAGTCTCTCATCTTCTTGATGTGGTTACCATTTGTGGCATCCATTGCTTCTTGTTTTTCCACTCAAGGGAGACCAAGCAAGCTGGGAGATTCACAAGCTCAGATCCAGGCCCTTGGGCTGCACTACCTGCCTTGACACACAGGTCCCCACCAGCTTCCCATACCGAGAGCCAACCTTCAGAATGAGCAAGCTGTGACTGTCCCAAGTCACTTTCCATGGGCAGAATGGACTTGATCCGAGGAGACTTATTCTTCTTCACCTTGCCTTTCTGCCTCTGCGTAACACCACTGCATCTTTGTTCCCTCGCATAAGGTGCTGAACTCCCAAAGGCTTTTCTCAGCTTCTACCGGGAGCAGTTGCTCCACAATTCTGGGGAGAAAAAAGGTGATTTGGAAACAGCTTGAGAACAAGCATCTTTATGCTTTGGTGAGTTCTCTTAAACCAGGAGGCCAGAAATCCCTCCAGTGCTGGTGCCCAGCATAAGAGTTCCTATTATAGTGCACTTCCAGCTAAGAAAGACCACTCACCCTGGCCACAGTCTAAGACATGAAAAGGGCCAAGCTGCAGGTGTGGGAGAGGGGTGGCCCTGCAAGGGTCTGCCAATACAGACATGATTGTACATGCCGGTTTGTGCACATGCCCAGTCTGATGTCTGTGATGTACGTCTGCGTCCCCAGGCTCCCATGTGTTTGCCTGGGTGTGCCTGTGAGTTTTTTCCTCAGGCTCTGTTGGCTTCTGGAGGACACAGAACCCCTGCCTCATGTTGGAAAGAAACCAGTTGTTTGTGGTTTTCTGATGGCTACAGTGTCACTGCGCTTGCCTGTCACTTGTGCATAAGCACATACACAGCTGGCACCACTTGGGAGTTACAGGCTCTGAGGATTCCTGAGAGACGGCCATGGGCCACTTGAGTGGCTCATTAACGGGCCTGCTTCCTTCATTGGAAAAACAGTCATGGTAAGATTTCTGGAAATGAGATTTTAGTATCAGTTTAGCATCAATAAAATCCAGCAGAGATGAAGTAGCAGAACTTAGGTGCTTCTTCAGAAACCACTCTAGTGAGAGCTGCCCTGGTGGCTGGAGTCTGGAAAGAGCAACCTTCCATCCATCCATCCTTCCTGAAGCCTCGGGAGCTCCCATAGTTTCCGCACTGACCAGCCCTGGTTCTGGACCTTTCCTCCCCATGTACCCTGGAGGGTGCCTTTCTGTAGCTGCCAGAGAATAAGCTCATTGGACAGTCGGCCTCCTGCACTCATTTTCCTGCTGAGGACAAGCCTAGAGCTTTGTGCTTCTAGATTCTATCAACTGTCTCCTTTCATTTTCCTTTTCAGCGGATCGTGTCTCCCTCCCATTGGTAGGTCCTGACCACACATCCCCCATCCCCCGCGTGCCTTGATTCCCTCTCTGTATAAGATGGGGAAACAAGCAATGGCGTGGCATCAGTACCTGCTCTTTCCACCTGCATCGCTGCTTACTCTCAAATCGGCCTTTTCCTCCTTCCACCTCCGAGTGGTCTCAGAAGGCCAGATGGACCTCACCTGCCTATGTTACCCTCAGGTAACGTAGGTAACGTTACCAAGGTGTTTTAGTCTCCTACTGTGTGGAGAGAAGTGACAGGGCGCCAAGGCCATCTCAGGGCTAAAGCTGTTCCGTGGGCTCCCTGGCCAGTCCCCATTCACTTTGCTCTCTACCCATCCCACGTTCCTGGGCTCCTGTCAGGCTGTATTTCTTTCTGGTCCCAGTTGGGAAGAACTGGCCATCCAAATTTGACTCTCGAAGTCTCTGGCTCCAAAGACAGCATGCTGCCTCCCTGACCCTAATCATGGACCACGCAAAAGTAGCCCCCTCAGCCATGTTCTAGAGATTTCCTGCCAATATTGAAGCAAATAGGCGTGACAGCATGATTAAAAGCCCTTTAGCCCAGCGGCACACCGCCGTAATCCCAGTGGTGGCAGGCGGAGGCAAAGAATGCATGTTTGAGCCCATCCTAGGTCCTCTAGTATGACCCTTTTTCAAACAAAGTCAAACCAAACAAACAAATCAAGGCTCAGGATGTTGCACAGTGTGAAGGGCCTATGTTCGATCCCAAGTACAGGGGGCGGGGTGTATTTGAGAGTTACAAAGACTTAGAAGACTTGGGTTCAAATCTCATCCATGCATAGGCTAGCCATTTTCATAGGGCAAATTTCTTTCATGTCTTCACTTCTGTGAACAAGAACAATAATCCTCCCCTTTCACAGAACCACTGTAAAGATGCAGTAAAAGCACATGTATGTGTCCCACAGAGTGTCTCTGGCTCAGAGTAAATTTTCAACAAATGTTGTTGCCCCCTCCATCTGGGAGCTGACAAACTCAATTAACCAGAACCGCTCGTCCCATCCCACCCTACTCCCGCCCATTGCCTGAAACTCCCAGTTCACGGAATGATAAATCTGAAGAGGAGCCCCGAGGTTCACCTGGCCTGGGCAGGGAGCTCTCAGCACTCCCATACTTGGCTCAGCAGGTTCCCAGCCTTGCTGGCTCAGCCCGCTTTACCACAAGCAGAAAAATTCCCACCAGCACAGCCAAAAAGAGGGACGGTGCTGTCAGTGGATGCTACAGAAGGGCTAATGTTAGCTGGGCAGGAGGAGGGGAAGGACCTATATTTAGAATGTGTGTCTTCAGCCCTTTCCCCAGATAGCAAGAGGTGGGAGATGGTGGGGGGTGGGGAGCTGCAGGGGGCAGGTGGTGCAGCCGGCCTGGAGCTCCCTTCTTCACTGCTGTCTGCCCTCCTCTCTGCCCAAGAAGAGGGGAACAGGGCAGGAAGGCTGCTGGGGAGGGGAGGAGGCTACACAGGGCGCCCCAAAGCCAGTACAACAGAGACAGGAATCTCCATGGTCACCTGTCAGGACACCAGAGCCACTGGATCAGGACACCAGGAAGCCAGAGGGTTAAGCTCTGTAACCTTTTACTCCAAGATGGTGTCCCAAGAGGGACGTCCCCTGGCTGTGTCCTCCTGGTGATGCTTCGGGTGGAGGCCCAGGTATCCCAGGGCACTGGACGCAGGTCAGGAGAGATGGAGAAACTGCTGACTCATGCACCCTCCCTCTCCCAGGATGTCTACTCTTCCTTCTCGGCTTGAGGCCTCCCACAGTGTTCCCTGTGTACCCTTCCCGACCTCTGCCAGGCATGTACAGCCTTGCACCAAGGTACGAAGCAAGGGAAATAGATAGTGCACAACCCGACAACCTCACCTGAAGGCCCTGATTTTCTCAACATACAACTACTCTGTCCCATGCACGCTGCACAACCTTTCTATCCTCCCTTGTCTTTTACCAGCATGTGCTGTTACCACATGAAGGCCACCATAGGGGACACAAAACCTTGGGGCAGAAGGAGACAGCCAGGGGCCTGAGATCCCATCTAGGTTCTGCTGCTGTAGCTGGATGATTCCAGCAGGGAGTTTCCCCACTTTCCTGTCCTAAAAATGAAGGGAGCGAACTGGGTGATCTCCAGACCTTTTCAGCCATATAGTCTGTTTATCTGCTCATCTGGAGGTGGCATAACGAAAACATAATCAGAAAATCATGTATGTGGTGCTTTCCCCCAAATAAAACCCATGTGATCCCAAAAGAAATACAAATGACAGGAGTTTTCACGGTCTGGGGTTTTATTCTCACTTTCTCCCGTTTGCTGGAGTCAGGCTGGACCCGGGGCCCATCAGTACAAGATGTGAGGATTACCCGCAGTCTGCAGAGGACCACCACGGCTCTGCTGGGCCTCAGGCGGGGTCTGCAGCTGTGGCACTGGGATGGGGCTTATATGGAAGCACCCCCCTGCCCCCCCCCCCCGCCTGCAATGAACTTAAATTCGCAGCCCCTCCCATGCGTCTTTTTTGGCATCACCTCCCTGTCTTGAAGTGGTCACTGGACTGTCATTTCTGCCTTCCTGCTTCCTGTTGGGGGAAGCGGGCAAGAGTCAGGGCAGGAGGGCCTGGGGATGAAGTCGGGCAGCAGGAGGCTGAGGAACCTGGGGCCGTGGACTCCTGCCCTGCGGGACTGTGACCACCCAGTCAGCTCAGCTGTCTGTGGGCTGTGGGCAGCAGTGCCTTTGTCCCTGTGGAATGGGAAGCTCACTGCCAAGTTGGCACACAGCGTCCCTGGCCCACCTGGCCCGCAGGCACTTTTTGCACAGAAGTCATTTGAGAGCAGCCCAAGTTTCCAGGTGAAATGTTTGCATGTGGTTTGTGTCAGAGGAGCAGAGGCATCAAAAACAAAATGTCGGAGGATTAAAAAGATACATGAGCAAATACACTGCTTAGACGTAGCCAGCCCCTTGAGGCTTCTTTGGGGACTGCTTGTTCCTGGGAACAGATTGTAATGGGGTGATTTTTTTTTTTTTTTTTTTTTTTTTAACCAGAGAGTGTTAGGGCTGGAAGGAATGTAGGGGATTATTCAGTCTGGAGGGTTTTAAACTTTTACTGACCACCAAAGCCTATTTTCAAAGAGAATTTTACAAGGATCCTTAATGCATCAAAGAGAAAAAAGCAGAGCTGTTCTGGATAAAGTGGGGAAGAGGAGAGGGGGGTCATGAAAGCACTGAGCTCTCTCGGGGTCCCCCGGGAAACCACAGCCCCAAGAGGAGTGTCCTCTGTCAACTCCGCAGGGCAAGTGAATGAACATGCCAGGGATGGAACCCAAGGCCAACCAAACCCTGGGGAAGCTCATTTCATAGTGAACTAAGATGAAAATGCCTACGTCCCTTGGTATCTGTGAGAACCCCAACTTGCATGGATCCCCAAGTCCACAGAGGCTCGAGTCCCTCCTGTAAAATGGCACAGTATTTGATGTAATGGGCACATAGCCACCTGTGTGCTTAACTCATCTCTAGATGACTTATAATACCTGATACAATGTAGAGAGTTGTGTTCCTACATTGTGTAAGGGGCACTGACAAAGGAAGTCTGTAGTTGTTTGGTACAGAAGCAGTTTTTCAGAGTATTTTCAACCCTCAATTGGTTGAATCTTTGGTTGAAGAGCCGTAGATGTGAAATGCCCACTGAGATGAAACTCCTAAGCAGAACCCCTGTCTCTTAAATCATTGCAGAACCAGCATTTGTCATGTTAGCTTTAGCAAAGCTGAGATGGCAAAGAGCCTGGTGTACCGAGCACAGCGAGCATGCTCACACTGTGCTACCTCTGCTCACAAACTTGATTCTTTCCGCAATCCTGGTTGCTCCCCCTGGACAGCTAGTTTTGCTCCTCCCTCAGATCTCACAGAGGTCTCTGTAATCATAAGCTATTATTTCCAACTTTGTCCCTGGCATTAAATCAAGTGTTCATGCCTGACAGTTTGATCCCAAGCTTGTTTGAATTTAGGCCCTTTCCAGTGTATAAGCAGGATGCCGCCAACAGGCCTTGAGAGGAGCCAGCCAGCCCCCCGAGTGAGGCTTTAGCAGGGGCCTGGCCTGGTGGAGGCAAGGAGGCTTGCATGACATAGGCCCGACTCCAGGCCCAGCTCTGACATATGTCAGCTGGGTGACTAACCCACCTGCTGAGTGGCCATATCTCTGTTAGGCATGAGGACTACCCCAAACATGATCATTTTGAGGCATAATTTAAGGAACATAAAGAAAGTAGCTAGTGTATGTAGGGGCCTTCCCGTTTCGAGAGTGCCTTGTAAAGCCCAAGTCCCTTAACTCCATGTAATTTAAACACAAGTTCGGCATCATCTGCCTGAGTTCTGTCCAGGGACCTGAAGAGGGCAGGCAGGGAGCACCAATAGTTACCATACATCTTTGATTTTAAGACCAGTAATTTAATGCTTTAATATTCCTGAGATTGGAATAATCTTACAGTTGAAGACATGTCACGGTTTAAACTGGCATTGTAGGAGTCTTTTTAAAATGGCTCATAAAAATAATGATGCCTTATGATTTACAAGTTGTAATTGATGGCACCTTCAATTTGATTGAGCTGAGTTTTAAACCTGCCCTGTGCCAAGTACTGTGCTGGGCCATTTTATATGAGTTGTTTAATCTGTTTGGCCATTATGAATGGCAGCAGGGATGAGTAGCTCCATTTTACAGGTGGAGAACTGAAGCTCTGGGAGATAAAGGGACTGGGCCAGGACACCGATTTATGAAGTAATGAGATCTAGATTCAAACAAATGTTTTCTTTAGCAAAAGCTTGTTGTCTTCTGGACATATGTGTAAAGAGAAAGTGAACTCTTTCTGCCTCTTACCAGTAAAACCATTCCTGAGCAGATCTGGGTCCAGGCGTGAAGGACACTTCATTCCAGGAAGCAAAATTACATACACTTACAATATAGATAAAGTACAAGAGGTCTAAGCAATTACAACCTATTCCAACCCATTTAGTGTGTGTGTCCATGGAACCCTGAAGAGTGCTGTGGGCGTATGTGGGAGGGGCCCTTGACCCATACCAGAGAAGACTTCTAGGTGGAAGTGACTCTGATTTCAAGGTTAGTGCAGCAAAGTGGTCTAGGGGTGGCGAGGATCAGGAACAGGAGGGGAGCATGTAAGAAGAGGTGGAGGAGCGACGGCTGGCTGGAGAATCTGAGAGAGCAGATTTGCACTGTCCAGCATGGTAGCTGAGAGTCACAGATGGCTGCTGAGCAGTTAGAAAATGGCTCTTCAGAATTGATACTGAGTGTAAGTCCACAAGATAGTCTATGCTCAAGGGACTCCTGTAGGGGGATGAAGAATTTAATCAATACCATATTTTTCTTGAATTTAAATCAAAATTATATTTTTCTATATTATGTGCCAAAATATATTCACAAATTAAATACAAACAATATATTATTAACATTAATGTCACTTTGTTTTGTGAGTTTTTTTGTTTGTTTAGCTACCAGAAAATGTTAAATTATGTATGTGATTCATAGTTGTAACTCACATGACATTTAAATTTAACCCATCAGGAAATGGGGGGCCATGGAAGGGTTGTAACCTGGGAAATACAGGTTTAAAAGATCAGCTAGAAAGTTGTGGAACTTTAGTAAATTTGTTACATTAGCTCTTTCCATCCTCAAAAAAACTCTAAGGTAAACAGTTTCTAATTCCTGTGTATACCTAAACAAGTAGATTAAGAGAAGAGAATGATGTAACCAGTGTCATCCCAATACCCCTGTGTTGTCAGGTCAGCGTTGCCAGGACAACACCCTCAGGGATCCAACAGAGCCTGTGTCTTTTGGGTTCAGGCTGTATCCTTTCCACTGTCCACATCTCATCTCTGGCTACCACCCTGAGAAAAGAAATCCAACTCAGGGCATAGACACACAGGCAGTAAGGATCTTAACTTTTCACACCATCCCTAAGATTGATTGGGTTTCCTTTACAGAAGTTTTTCTAGACCTCTTATTCTGAGAAATCAGCCAGCAATTAGTCCTATACCTACAGTATCTGGCTATTTCCCCAAATTCATTATGTGACTGTTTTATAAAACACTCACTACGCTTCTAGAAAGATGACTCCTGTACCTTGTGTATTGCAATGGATGTATAACACACCAACTAGAGTTGTTAACACCATGGCACTCACCAGAGAGCCGTAGAGTTGAAAGGAAGCTGAGCAGAAACACAGGAGTGGTCCCAAATTCCTTAAAAGACAGTGTCTTCCATCAGAACAGCAAAAGCAAAAAGCTCAGTTTTTTTTTTTTAAATCAAGGAAATCTTTTCAAGTGATTACAAAATAAAACAGTGCAGAAAGTCTCACAGTAAGCAAAATCTTTTCCCACCCCCAGACACCTTTTCAGAGGTGACACTGAAATACTTTTGTTTCTAGTTTTTTTCCACGGTTAGTTTCAAAGCATTTAAACTGCTCCAAAGTGATGTATCAGTTTCATACTGTATCTTTTGTGTTCCTGCTGGATCAAATTGAATCTTTAGCTTACTGACATCTGCTTCCTTTTAGGTTGCACAAGCAATCAGGAGTCAATATATGTATCACAATTTTTCATTCTTGTTTTGATTACCATTGTAAC
The DNA here is from genome assembly GCA_004025085.1 of Thryonomys swinderianus. Taxonomy (NCBI): domain Eukaryota; kingdom Metazoa; phylum Chordata; class Mammalia; order Rodentia; family Thryonomyidae; genus Thryonomys; species Thryonomys swinderianus. The sequence continues at coordinate 37,215 of PVIC010000592.1, read as the reverse complement.
GCTAAGTAATGCAAGTAAATGAAAATGGTTTTGAAAGGTTAATTCTTCCCCAGCATATATCTCTCCTAAACATCTCTTTTAGTCATGAGACAGCTTGCTGAGAAAGGCTCAGTATGGGAAGACCTGTTATACAGCACCTAAAAGCTGCTTGTTTTCAATATTGATGAGTTGCTATCATTAATTCTTTTATTACTGTTATTGAGGGTTTTTCTTTTTCTCTGGTTTTCTTTTTTTTTTTTTTTTTTGCTTGTTTTGTACATCTCACTCTCTTGTTCAGTCTTGTTCATCTTTGTGGTTTGGTGATAGATAGATAGATAGATAGATAGATAGATAGATAGATAGATAGATAGATAGATAGATAGATAGATATGAGATTTGAATCTCTTTTGTGTACCTACTCTCCTAATGAATGCTGTACTTTTTGTTTGGTTTGTTTTTTTGGTTTTTGTTCTCTCTTTTTTTTTTTAGACAGGGTCTCACTTTGTAGTTTAGGCTGGCCCTGAGCTCACTATGTAGCCCAGGCAAGCCTCAAACTCAGCAATCCTCCTGCCTCTGCCTCCCGAGTGCTGGGATTACAGGCATGAGCCACCATGCCCGGCACTGTGGTATGTGGTATTGATGGCTGGTGGGCATGAGTCACCACACCCAGCATTGTATGTGGTTACCAGGGATGGAACTCAGGACCCTGTGCTTGTGAGGCAGGTGCTGGAACCACTAAGGTATATCTCCAGCCTGAATGTTGTACTTTTGAACCCTTTCATGATAGTAGTTACAGACTTTAACTTCTACTATAGGACTTTTAAAAGCATTTTTATAGAATAGGTGTGGTCGAGATGAATTTCCACAATTTTTTATTCATTTTAGAATGATTTTATTTCTCCATCACTTCTGAAGGGTAATTTATGATGTGAGCATAAAATAGCACTTTTAAAAATTTTGTTTCATTCCAGGACTTTGAACATATCTTCCTAGTCTGTTCTAGTCAATAAGATTTCTGCAGAGAAATCTGTTGTTCATCTAATAGAGATCTCCTTATGTATGACTTAATGGTTTTCCCTTGCTGTTTTAAGACTTCTCTCTTTTTCTTACACTTTTAGTAGCTTCACCAACACATGCTTTGGAAAGCAATTAGTCCTACAGCTACATTGTATGCTTAGGCACTGAGCTGTTCAGGGTGAGCTTTTCAGCCACTTTGTGGATCATTTTTGGCCAAATCTATTACAGGTTCTTTGAGTTTCCTGGTTCCAGATGTCCATATCTTTTCTATTACTTTCCATGGAAAGTTTTCAAAAATGGCTTCACTAAGTAAGTTTCTCCCTTCTCTTCTTCTTCTTGAATGCTCATAATCCATGTGGACTCACTTAATGGTACTCCATGTTTTATAGGCTTTCTTGACTCATTTTTCTCTTCCTTCCTTCCTTCCTTCCTTCCTTCCTTCTCTCCCTCCTTCCTTCCTCCCTCCTTCTTCTTTTTAAATTCCTGACTGTTGTTTTGACCAACTTGTCCTGAAATTCTGAAATTCTCCTTTGTCTGATATGTTATGAGATTCCTTAACCACCTTTTTTGCTTCATTTGAATTCTTTAACCCCAAGATTTTTGTTTTTGTACCTTTTAATGATCTCTTTGCTGGATTTCTCATTCAAATCATAAACTACTTTAAAGTTTCATTACATTGTCTGTATCTTTTGTACCTCATTATATTTCCTTAAAATTATTATTTTGGTGCACACCAATTGTTCCAGCATGCAGCTGAAGCAGGAGGATCATCAAAAGTTTGAGAACATACACCATGAGTTCAAGGCCAGCCTGAACTTTGCGGTGAGATATTGGCTCAAACAAACAAACAAAAACAAAGATCACAATTTTGAACTCATTTTTAAAGGAAATTCATTGATTCCCTTTTCTTTGGGGTCTGTTGTTAGAATGATGTTGCATCATATTTTTATAAGTGATTTCTTTACTGATACATTTTGTATACAACACACAATCACATTCAACATTGGGAAATTTGTATTAGTATATGACGAGTTAATTCTCATTTTTACACATATCCCTACCCACCCTACAACCCCCCATATACATATGTTTTTTCTTTTTAAATCATATTTATTCTTTCCCCTCATTACTTTCCCCTACCAAATTCCCTTTGAATATTTCCTATTTCTCAAAATCTATCATATATTCTAAATATTCTCATTCACATCTATAGGTTTTCATACCAGAGAAAAGATATGGTATTTACATATCTGTTACCTATTTACTTCCCTTATTAGTGTGTCCTCAAGATGTATCCATTTGAGTATAAATGGCTCAAACTTATCATTCTTTATGGCAGAGTAACACTCCATTTTATTTATAAAACCACATCTTCTTTATCTAGTCTTCAGTTGATGGGGATTTGGGTTGCTTCCAAGACTTAACTATCACAAACTGAACTGCTATGAACATGGGTGCACATATGTCTCTATGATATGATTCTTTTAATTCTTTCAAGTATATTCCTAGCAGGGGAATAAGAGGGTCAAATGAGACCTCTAATCCTAGTTTTCTTAGGAATCTCTACACTGATCTCCACAGTGGTTGCACAAGTCTACATTCCCAGAAACAATAGAGAAGGGGTTCTTCCTTCCCACAACCTCACCGGCATTTATTGCTAGTTAAATTCACAATAGCATTCATTCTTTGTGAAGTGAGATGAAGTCTCAGTGTTATTTTCAACTGCATCTCTCAAATGACCAGTGATATCCAGCATTTCTTCATATGCTTCATGGCTGCTCTTACTTCTTCCTCTGAGAAATGTCTGTTCATTTCAGATGCCCATTTTTTAATTAGGTCTTTAAATTTGGGGGGGACTGATTTTTTTTAAGTTCTTCATATATTCTAATAAATAGCCCTTTGTCTGAGAAACAGCTAGTAAAGATTTTTTCCCATATTGGTGGTTGCCTTTTAGCTGTGCTAGTGGTTTCTTTTGCTGTGCAGAAGCTTTTTAATAAGATGAGATCCCATTTGTTGATTTTTTCTGCTAGTTCTTATGCTATAGAGATTTTGTTCATGAAGTTACTCTCTAAGCCAATGTCTCCAAGAGTTTTACCTAACCTGTTTTGCAGCAGGTTTAATGTTTCTGTTTTAATGTTTAAGTCTCTAATCCATTATGATTTTGGTTTAGTACACAGGTGAAAGAGGTAAGTGTAGCTTTAGTTTTTGGCAGATTAAAGCCCAGTTTTTTCAGCACTTGTTAAAGAAGCTATCCTTCCTCCATTGAGGATGTTTGGCTCCTTTGTCAAAGATAAGGTGGCTTAATATATCTGGAGTTGTTTCTGGATCTTCTCATCTATTCCATTGGTCCTCAGGTCTGTTACTTTGCCAGAACCATGCAATTTTTATTACAGTGGCTTTATTGTAAGTTTTAAGTTGGGGATCATAATACCCTTGCCATGTCCTTCTGGCTTAGAATTGCTTTTGCTAATCTAGGTCTCTTGTGGTTCCAGATGAATTTTTGGATTATTTTGTCTAGCTTTGTGAAGTATGGTTTTGAGATTTCAGTCTGAATTGCATTAAATCTGTATAGTAGTTGTGGGAGTATAGCCACTTTGAAGATGTTAATTCTACCTACCCAGGAACAAGGGGTGTCTTTCCATTTTCTGATATTCTCTTCATTCTCCTTTTTCAGAGTCCTGTAGTTTTCAGAGTAGAGGTCTTTCACCTCCTTTGTTAGATTGATTCCTAGGTTTTTTTTTTTTTGGACACTATTGTGGAAAGGATTGACTCCCCAATTTCTTTCCCAGTGAGTGTGTTCTTTGTGTACACAAAGGCTATTGTTTTATGAGCATTGACCTTGTATCCAGCTACACTACTAAATTGGGCGATTAAGTCTAGCAATCTTTCGGTTGAGTTTTTTGGATTCTCTATGTAGAGAATCATGTCATTGGCGAATAATGACAGTTTAAATTCTTCTTTACCTATCTTTATTCCTTTTATTTCTTTCTCTTATCTAATTGCTGTGACCGGTTCTAGAACTATATTGAACAAGAGTGGTGACAGAGAACATACTGGTATTGTTCCTGATCTTAGTGTAAAAGGCTTTAGTTTTTGCCCAATTAGTATGATGCTGGCTGTTGGTTTCTTATAAGTTTGAGATAAAGTCCATCCTATTCCCATTTTCTGTGGGCTTTTGATCATGAATGGGTGTTGGATTTTGTCAGACGCTTCTTCCGTATCTATTGAGATGACCAAATGGTTTTTGTCCTTGAGTCTGTTAATATGGTGAATTACGTTTATTGATTTATGTATGTTGAACCATCCTTTTATCCCTGGGATAAATCCAACTTGGTCGTTATGTATGATCTTCCTGATGATTCTCTGTATTGTGTTTGCAAGTATTTTATTGAGGATTTCTGCATCAGTGTTCACTAGGGAGATTGGCCTGTTTTCTTTTTTGGTTGGGTCTTTCTCTGCTTTTGGAATCAAGGTAATGGTTGCTTCAAGGAATGAATTTGGGAGTACTACTTCCCTTTTGATTTCATTAAAGATCTTAAGAAGTAGTGGTATTAACTCTTCTTTATAAGTTTTGTAAAATTCAGCAGTAAAGCCATTAGGACCAGGGCTTTTCTTTGTTGGCAGGTTTTTTAATTACATTTTCAATTACACAGATTGATATTGGGTTTTTTAACATTTTAATATCCTTTTCATTCAGCTTTTGAAGTTCATATGTATCTAGGAATTATCCTTTTCTTCAATATTTTCCATCTCATTGGAATACAGATTTTCAAAATAGGTATTTGTTATCATTTGGACTTCCACTGGGTCTGTGGTGACTTCCCCATTTTCATTCCTAATAGCATGGATTTGAGCCTTTTCCTTCCTTTGTTTGATAAGGTTGGCTAAGGGTCTGTCAATTTTATTTCTCCTTTCAAAGAACCAACTCTTTGATTCTTTGTATGGTTTTGTTTCCATTGCAATAATTTCTGCTCTGATCCTTATAATTTCCTCCCTAGTACATGCTTTGGGTTTATCTTGCTCCTGTTTTTCTAGTAGCTTGAGATTCAGCACTAGGTGGTTTATTTGAACTTGTTCTATATTCCGGGTGTAGGTATTCACTGCTATACATTTCCTTTGTAAAACTGCTTTCATTGTGTCCTATAAATTCCTGTATATTGTATTGTGGCTATCATTTAATTGAAGAAACTGTTTAATTTCTTCTGTGGTCCATTGGTTGGTCAACAGAGTGTTGTTCAATTTCCATGAGTTTGTGAGGATCTTGGAATTTCTTTTTCCATTGAGCTCCAGTTTCAAGGCACTAGGGTCTGATAGTATACAGGGGGATAACTTCAGTTCCTTTGCATTTACTTAAACCTGGTCTATGAACTAGTATGTGATCTATTTTGGAGAATGACCCATGGGCAGCTGGGAAGAATTCTGACTTTGTCAGGTGAAATACTCCATAGGTATAAGTTAAGTCCATTTGTTCAAAGGTTTGGTTCAGTTCAAGTATTTCATTATTGATTTTTTTGCTCCATTGATTTGTTTAGTTGTGATAATGGGGTATTGAAGTCCCCTACAACTACTGTATTAGTACTTATCAGGGTTTTCATATCCATTAATATTTGTTTTATATAGTTGGGTACACTGGAATTTGGCACATAAATATTTACAAATGTCATCTCTTTGTCTTGGATTGTTCCCTGTACAAGGATGTAGTGTCCTTCTTTGTCTCTCTTAATCAGTTTTTGTTTGAAATCTATTCTGTCTGCAAATAGGATAGCCACTCCTGCTTTTTTGCAGCTTCCCGTAGCATGGAGAATTATAATACATTCTTTTACTTTCAGTCTATCTGTGGCTTGCTTTCTGAATTAGGTGTGTTTCCTGTATGCAGCATATTGTAGAATCTTGTTTCTTAATCCATTCTGCCAGTCTGTGTCTTTTAACTGACACATTGAGTCCATTGACATTAATGGTTATGACTGATATTGACAGACTTCGAGCTGTCAGATTTTTCTGTTGGTTCTTTTTTTCTTTGCTTTTGCCATTTTCCATTCAGTTTATTGTTTGGCCTAATGAGTTCACTCTGTTATATCTCATGGGTTTGTAATTTTCCTTGTCCCCCCCCCCCAAGATATTCTTTAGAATGTTTTGGAGTATAGGTTTCGTATTTGTGAAGTTTTCAGGTATTCTTTATCCTGGAAATATTTTATTTTCCCACCAATTCTGAAAGCAAGTTTTATAGGATACATCTAAGTTGGAGGTTGTTTTGCTGTAATGCTTGAAACACTTTACTCCAGATGCTCCTTGAGTTGTTTGTGTTGAAAAGTCTGCTATGATCCTGATGGGCTTCCCTTTGTATGTGATTTTTTTTCCTTTCTCTAACAATGTTTCATTCATTTGTTGTGTATATGGAACCTTGACAATTATATGCCTAGGTGTAGATAGTTTTATGCCACCACATTTTGGAGGCCTGTATGCCTCATTTATCTGTATGTCCAATTCTTTTCCTTTTCCTGTGAAGTTTTCTGGCATTATATCTGTTAACAATTTTTTTATGTCTTTTGCACTGTCTCCTGCTTTCTTAGTGACTACCATCAGTTTTATGTTATTCTTCTTTGAATCATCTATAAACTGTTGGATTGGTTTTCCATAGATGATGTCTTTTTTTTTTTTTTTTTGAGACAGGGTCTTGCTTTGTAGTTCAGGCTGGCCCTGAGTTCACTATGTAACCCAGGCAAGCCTTGAACTCAGCAATCCTCCTGCCTCTGCCTCCCAAGTGCTGGGATTACAGGCATGAGCCACCACACCTGGCAGATTATGTCTTTTCTTGTTCATTGGCTCCCATCCTTTCCTCTAGGTCTGAAATTCAGTCCTCAGCTTCCTTCATCCTACTTCACAAACTTTTATTCTCATTTTTCATCACCTGTAACTCTGCTTGAAGCTGTTTAAAAGGTTCCATTTCTTTTGCTATCTTAGATTCTATCATATCTCTGATCTCTTCTTTGATCATATCTTTCACTGTGGACAGTATCTATGTTTTCATCTCACAGATAATTCTGATGTCCATTTTACTAGATCTGCTTTTGTTACCATCTTAAAGAGTCCTGGTGTTTGAGTTTCAGTTTCCTCTAATTCCCTTTTCCCTGAATTCCCCTGTGGTGATGTTCTTTGTATCTGGATTTTTGACATTTTTCTCATTTTTATTCCTTTGTCATTGCTAACCATTTTTTTGTTTATTTCTTTGCCTAATGTCTGGGCAATGTATGTTGCAAGTCTTTTTCTTCCTAATATTCAAAACTCTTAAGAAGTGGCTGCTTCCTGGGTTGTCCTCCTTGACCCTGTAATGACCCTTGAGCATTCTCAGTTCTGGCACTCCATGGGAGGTACTTGAACAGAACAATCACATTATCTTTGCTGTCGTAATACAATCAGTACTATCAACAGTATCAAACACAGTAAAGGAAATGGAAAGCTTTGGTAATTTCTATTCCAAAAACTTTGAACTCATGAGTTAACGTCTGTGACCATATGCCAAACTTTAGAATTAATCAGAAATGTGTTTACCACATACAGGCCCTTTAATGTAGTAGTAGTGTCCTTTGGGAATAAAAGGTCACTGGGGAGTTGGGGAGGTAGGAAGATAGAAAGAGAATGAAAGCATAGAAATAGTGTTAGCAGATTTATAAGGATCACATAAACCTTGAGAACCTCATAGGTGTCAAAGGATAACAGAGGCTAAAGGGAGATATATAAGACAGTACCTATTGAGAACCATAGGACCACTAGTGTCTTTGTACACCTGATTACAATAGAGAAAGAAGAGAAATTAGGGCAGACTGAAAGCCTTTTACTTCTGGGCATTGATTCTGACTAGAAAACAGGAGAGGGTGTGGAAAGAAGAGGAGAACACAGGGACCTAGCAGTGAAAGACAAACCAGAAACTATTTTTCCTCTTATATAAAGATTAAGAGGACAGAATACCAGAAAGTTGGACAGATTCAGTACCAGCAATGTAGAAAAAAATGAAAAAAGATAGTTATGTCAGACTAAAGAAAGCAGAAGAGTAATAAGAGCATCAAAATCAGCTACAACAATATTCAAAGCTAAGCACAATAGTCATAAGGAGACATCCATTATCCCTTGTCTAGTTTCTGAATGTAATTCCTGAGTTGAGCTTAATGATCCCCTACAGATTTGAACTCTGCAAGAGTCCAGGTTCTTGTGGGTGGATCTGACTCCACCAACTCACCAGTGGCTGTAGTCAACAGGATTCCCTCATTCTTCTAGAGAGTGATTTCTTTGACGTGGTAGACTAGGCAGAGGAACTAACTGAAGGCCTCTGTAAAGGCTCCAGTACTAGAGCTGCACTCTTTCAGTGTCCACAGAGTAGCAGGTGGTGTCTTTGGAGGTTCTCCATATAACAGTTATATCCAGTTTGGCCCAAGAAAAAATGCAGATTCCAAGACCTTGCAGTCTTACCTTGGTCTTAGAAGAGTTGCAGGCCCAATCGCTGGTCAGTGGTACCCAGCTCCCTTTTTGTTGATTCACTGTGCTACTTCCTCCATGTCTTACCCAGTCTGTCTTCACTGGCCTCTAGCTTGGTCTGGGTGGAAGCAGGAAGGTCATAGGCCTGGGCAGCAGTTAATGGCGCAGGACTCCTTTCTTGCTGAGGTTCCCCAAGAACCCTACTGCATGCCACTTGCTTGATCTGTCTATCTGCACCTCTGCTGTGGAATGGATGCCAGTTTAGCCTGCAGTCCTTGGCGCTGCTAATGATGCTGGACTCCTTTGTTGCCTAGGTTCCCCTTGAACTCCCCCATGCGCCGCGTGCTTGATCTGTCTCTGCATCTCTGGTGTGGTCTGATGTTGCCTCATATTTTGATGCTTTTGTGATTCTCATTTGGCACTGGTGTATCAGAAAGAACAGCTACCTCTGCCAATTTGATTGGGCAACATTCATAGCATGACTTTCTTCTGGTGATATGTCCAATTATGTCAGTTTGGTAGACACATTGGCTTTCATACCATGTGGGTGCATCAGTGCAGTGTCTGTGTAGCTTCTTCACCTGGACCATTGGTCATTGACATCTGCAGGTATCTCCATTGCAGAAGCTGTAGGTTTACACTGAAAGCAAGAGTATAGTTATGTCAGGTGAAGTAGGTTTCCTAGTGGCTGTGGTTATGGTTCATTCAGCTGCAAATACAAGATGCCCATCAATTTCTGTAAATCTCATTGAGGAGGGGTCACTCTCACTGACCCAAGTACTTGTCCTGTAGTGTACCTGATAGCACAACAGAGCTTCTTCATTACCTGAAAACTGTCCAGGTGATTTTGTGTATGCTTAGGGGCTCACTGCTTAGGTTGCTGCAGTTTTAGTCAGCAGTTACTATATGCCAAGTGTAATGCAGGGAAATACACAGAAGTAGTGTGGGGGTGAGGAAGGAGGAACCCTGGGCTTCCTTGAAGAGGTGATGCCTAGCAGACCCTTGGAAGATGAGTAGACATTTGTCATGGAAGAAACTAAAGTAGAGGTGCTTCAGATACAGAGAATATGATGAGCATGCTGGGCTGGAATAGAAGTAGAGGGTGTTGTGATGGGAACCAGAGTGATGGTCTGTGAAATGTAGCAAGAGGGGAGCACTGAGCACACAGAAGGGCCTGTAACTTGAGGAAACCCCAATGTGCTGTGTGAGGTGTTTCAATATGACATGATGCAGATAATATCAAGCTCCTAAAGAAGAGGGAAGTGTAGTAGATTTTAAATAAATATGTGGCATATTTATTTGGATGTAATTCACATACCATATAAGGTGGCAGTTAGAATGTGAACTAGAAAATAAATTGCTTTGTCTACAAGGTAGCAAAGAGAATAAAATCACTAGGGTAGTAATTTGGGTACCTCAATCCTGATGTACCTGTACTTAGTGTGAGTTCTGTGCCCCACTGTCAACACATTGTACCTGAGCTACACACTTTTAAAAGCCCCTTGGGAGGAATCAAACATCCCAGTCATGAACAACAGAGGAGCTAACCCTTGAGGTTCTTGCAGGTGGACAGGAAAGGAGATATGGGGCTGAGGGGGGGAGGCAGGGAGCAGGATCAAGGGGACAAAGGCAGGGCCACCGAGGAGTCATCCAGTGTGCTTCTCTTGGAGACAGCGGAAGGTCTAGGAAGGAAGCTGCTAGGGCAGCGGAGAAAGGGGAAGGAAGTAGGGGCTCACAGGACACCCCTAGAGCCACAGAGGGAAGAGAAAGCCCAGGAGCAGTTAATCCTGTTGGTCGGATTGTTCTTATAAACGACACTCTAAAATCAAATAGATGCAATAAAAACACAGTGGCCTTTTCATTAAACATGCCACAGAGGGCCCTTGTTCAGCAGCCATTGTCAATCAGATCTGGGCCATTGTCTCTTTCTCCAACTCCCTATAATTGGCATCTGTCTGGGAGAAAAACAAATAAATACCAGGCTGGCATTTTAACCAGAGCAGCAAAGAGTTGGGGACACTGCTCTCCAGTCTGCTCAGCGAAAAGGGCAAGCGAAGACTCCAGGAGGTCTGTCCTCACCCCGCAGGCGCCCAGCCCCACCAGGATAGCTCCCTACTTCCCACCTGCAAGATGCTACTCTGATCTTTGCCCACGCTCCCTGATCCAGGCAGCACTTTATTTCTGTTTTCCTGTCTGCAGAAGCCCTCTAGAGACCATGTGTGGAAAGGCCTTTACTTTTCTTGCTTTTAGGGAGTCATGGGAAAGTGAAGTGGACACATTCTCTGGCTAACTTCAGATTAGTAACAGTAATACAGTACTTTTGCTCAATAGTACAAAGAATAAAACTAACATGGTTAATTAGTAATAATACTAAATAACTCGTAAGACTAACATGTCCTGATATTGTTATTGACTAAGCATTCTATATTAGATTGCTGGCTTCCAACTTGCACTACATATTCACACATAGAAGATTCTTGCTTTTTTAGAGCAATTATGTTCTACAAAGGAAGTGGAACAGTGCGTCAGTAAATCCTGAACGTTTGTTCATATAGGGTAAAGTGACCACACACTTCTGGTCTCTACATTTTCCTCGACCCATCAATACACAAACTTGTTTTGTGTGTGTTTCTTTTTAATGAACATGCCTTATTTTACATGTAGTTTTGATTCATTGACACTGAAATCACAGCCAGCAGCCTTGGAACTCATATCTAAAAAAGCTCACCTAACACACCCATTTTCCTTGGCAGGCACCTCGCAGCCGTCTTACACATGGGATCACAAAACCACACACTAGTACTGCGCTTGCTGTACCTTTGACACAGTAAGTGTGCCAAAAAAATTATGAAGAAGAATGTTAAGTAAAATAAATCAGATACACAAGCATAAATATCGCAGTTTTCCTTACGTGAAAAAATCAGATTATGAGTAAAGAGCAAAATTAAAGGTAAATAGCCGGAAGCAGGGAAATGGGTCTTTCTCAAGTGGGAAGGGGATCAAGAGATGGAGGGGGAAGAAGGGGGAACAGGGAATGAATGGAGGACTAAGATCTGTTATACACATAAGCCACCTTAACACAAGGAATGGATATATGGCTGCAAACATATACTAATAAAAATCTTTTAAAATATGAAAATGAAGTACTAGGTAGACTGTGAGTGATACACTTGTTCACAGTAGGAAAGCTGAACCAAGAAGCGGAATGCTGCCTGCCCACACCTGGGAGTACACATTGGGTGACCAGTGTTACATCTTTCAGGGGCACATCTGAATATGAGACTTCAGGTGTGGGTGTTAAAAATAAGATTAGTGAGCAAACTCATGAGTACACTTTAGTGAATGGGTGAGCAGAAAATCAATGCATAATGAGGACTGACTGACACCACTGACTCACACTTAATTCTCACACCAGTAATTTCCATATTTTGCTATAAGAGGTAAGGTCTGACTTGTCCAGTACCTGACAGATAATACTACAGTGAGGAAATGTAACTCACAGGTGTGCCACCTCTTTTTGTACATAAAGTTTTATTGAAACATAGACATACTATTTAGTTACATATTATCTGCATCATTGGTTTTGCATGACAGTGGCAGAGTTGAGTAACTACAACAGGTTTCCTGTAACCCATAAAGTCTAAATTATTTAGCCTGGTCATTGAAGATACATGGACCACCACAGATTCTGTGTTTCTATTTTCTTTAATTCAGAGTAGAGAAATTTCTCTTCAGAATCAGTACCAAGGAGATTTGAGTTTTTTTTCTGAAAGTTTCTTTTTCTCTCTTAAACACTGGGAATTTGATATATGATAATGTTTCCTTCTTTACATGGATACAAAGATGATGAAAGCCTAAGTAATATGAGGATTCTTCACAGTCCTATGACAGGTACAGAAAGGTTTTTCTATCCTGGTTATAGTGGAAGAAGGTTAGATTTTCCCAGCACAGTCAAAACCACAGGAAGTTTATGGTTGATCTGGTGGCTGGAACTTTCCAGTAAAGTAGTGTCACATCTGGGGCAGAACCTGGGTTCTCTAGGAATCATAGTGTTCCCTAAGAAGACAAAGACCTACTTTCTGTGCATAATCTTCATTTCTCTTTAGCCAGCTACAATGTATTAAAAATTTTAGTGTCAGATAGGCCTAAGGGCTATACACACCTTATATCATGGTGTATAGTGAGTCAAAGGGCCTACCATGAAAGTAGAGGTGATTACCATCTTGTACATATGAGAAAATCAAGGATTCAGGATGTTAAGTAATTTCTCCTAGCAAATTTCTTCACAGAGCAGAGAAATGGAAGGTTTCCTATTTGAAGATATATATATATATATATATATATATATATATATATATATATATATATATATATATATGTCTCCAAAATATCCCAGCACTATGCATCCTTGTTCTCTGTAACTTACCAGTGCTGCTCTTCTCCATCCTACTCTCAGAACTAAGATTATAGGCCGAACAGAGAGGCTCTTCTAACATTTTACTCAGGTGAGGACCCATCTGAGCAAAGCAGTGGCCTCTGAAGCACAGGGCATGGGGTGAACGAGCATGGCCCAAGTGTGTGATGACAGTGACCTGGATGGGAGGTTGGAAAGCTGATGTAGAAGCAGAACTGACAAGATTCAGTGGTTGACAACACATGGGTGAAAAGGGGAAGGGAGCGGAGGAGGTGCCCTCGTTTCCAGAGGGGCTGCATCGGTCAATGGGAGAAGCTGATCTTGGGCTGGAGGTGAAGCATGTGTGGACAGAGAGTAGGCATTCAGTTTGGGAGAGCTGATGGTGGGACTCCTGTGAGAATCAAGATGCTCCATCCTGTATGATCAACCTCTCTTCCAAAATATCTTCTGACTCATACCTTTCTCGTATGTCTGTGTCCCCCATAAATCCCGATTTCTGGAAGTGCAGAGAGCCTTCAGTTGAGTGATTCTTAGTTTCATGAACACAGGTTTCCTTTTTAAGTGAGTACTCTTTCTGAACAGTTCTGAAAGTCTCACCAATCTCCTTAGTCACACTGTGCAATAAGAAAACTAAAAGGCTTGCTTTGGCCAACTGAGGGACTCTTTAGTCTCCATCAAAACCAATAAATAGTGGCTGTCACACTGTTACTACACCTCCTAAAATCTTTAGTGCACAGTGTAAGCAGAGGGTTGTAAAGACTCTATTAAGGAAGTCACTGATGACAGTAGGAGCCAAGAGAAGGTACCTCTGCTCTTCAGCACTGGCTCAGGGTACAGAAGCTCCCCAGCCCTGCCTTCCTCTTCCCTGCAGCAGCACTATAAAGATGCCTTCGACACCTGGGCACCAGGCTGATGCAGGATACTCAGGCCCTGGCCTGGAAGTCTCATGTGAACAGGCATCTTTATCTGTTTTGCATGGTGCAACATTTCCTGTGCTGAGTTTGCTAGATATGTCAGGTACATGGTAGTTGTTTGGTAAAAATTTGTTGAGACAGTGAGGGATGAGTAAAGACTCTTCCTTTAGAGGAGAAAGACCCATCCATTTACCAAATGTTTACAAAGCATGTGTCAGCCCTTGAGTCAGGCTTTAAGGACACAGCCCAGCACTCAAGAAGTTTTATGGGGGGAACAGCTGGTGCAAAGATCATATGTATTCTTGGGAGAAGTGTGACAATAGCAGCATGATCTCAGTGCCAGGAGGGGTGCATGAGGGACTATGGACCTTACCCAGGAGTCCAGGGGGCTTCACAGAGGAGGTGGCCTGAAAGCGTGGGTAAGAGTCCCTTGAGCAAGAAATGAGAGAGGAAACCTCTCAAGGAAGGCAATAAATAGTTGCTGTAATTGTTAACAGAGAAACACACCCTTGGGAGAGGGAGGAGATATGTGGTGTATCCTCCTAGTCCCAAAAGAAGACTAGATTTTTAAATCCTGGCCCCACCCCACCTTTCATAGTGTTGTATTATTCTACCAAAGATGAGGAAACCATGGACAGGAGGATAGAACTTAGTAGTGAGCAAGAAATGTTGGAAAAATAATTACATATAGCATAGATATATGCATCATAAATATATAAATGCAAGCGAAATGACTCAGACTCGTTATTTCCAGTGGATATATACTATTTTTAATTAAAAAGGAAAGGAAACATGTGTGATCTATTTAATAATATATTTTATTCAACACAACATATTTAAAATATCATTTCAACATATAGATAAAAAATTGATGGCTAAAAATTTATGTTTTCACATTCAGTCTCTGAATGTGGTGATACATGTTTTATTCCTAAAACCTCTATAAGATCAAACTAGCCATAGTCCTGGGGTTCAGGAGCCAGATGTGGCCCAGTGGTTCATGGTATTAGACCATACAGACCTATTCTCCTAACTTGTAACACCATAAGAGAAAAGGATCAAGAGCCACCAAGGGTTCACCTATTACTTTCCTCCTCCCAGCAGCATTTACCAAGTGCCCGCTGAGTACCTGAGGCTTCTGATGGGAGGGCAAGTACACAGGAAGCAGCCAGGGTCAGCAGGAAGCAGCCACGCATTTACAGGCTGTAGGCCAGTGAGCTCCTGTGTGATGGGAAGTGGGTCTGTCCATTCACTGGGGCTCTCACGCTGCTGCTGGCTGTGGGTGCCAGTTGAGTTCCCTGTCCTGGGTCTCATGCAACAGTAGGAGTCCGCAGATGTCATGCTTTCTATCAAGACACTGTGGCATCTTCTGCCTCATGCCAGGCTCGCCTTACTCATTAGATCATCTGTGGGCCTTCTGCAGGTATCTGGATTGGTTGAGCCTGAGACATCTTTGAGACAGGTGAAGTGGTCTAGGCCAGAATTCCTCCTGATGCAATGTTGAGGCCCCCACCCTCTGTTTCTGGTTGAATTGATCTGAAAAGGTGGTGAAATCCACACATTTTTTTTAAAAGCTCTTATTGTGGGTTTTGGTTTGTTTTTCAACACTTGACTGATGGGAGAGACTGTGTTACAGAGGGACTGTGTTTTGGCCAGGTCAGTCTGCCAGCCTCCTGACTCCCCATTTAGCTACCAGCACTGATGTGCCCAGTGCAGCGCCTCCTTTAGTATTCAGGAGGTGCACCACAAACTCGTAGCTTGGAGCAGGGCACAAATCTGTAAGTCCTATGTTGCCTCTTCAAGAACAAAGCCCTTGTTGGGTTACCACTCTGGGAAGACTGCCAGGCTCTGGTATTAATAATAATTCCTTTGTTTTTTTAAAATGCTTCATAATTGCATAAATAAAGCTTACTATCTCTTCTTCAATAGTAATGAGCCTTATTTGACTGATTGGTTGATTAATAAAACTCTAATTACTCCAGTGACAAAACATAAAGGTGAAAAGATGGATGCTGGGCCCAGATGGCTCAGGATTGTGGAGGTGACTCAGGACTGTGGAGCAGCAGTTCCCGCTAGTGTCTGCGCTGCTTCGGTAGCTCAGTGGGAAGGCCAGCATGCTTTCTTCAAGGCCAGACACTAGAAAATCCAGGCTATAGTACACAGCAGGAAAACACTCTGCATCTTCCATTGAGAAAAAAAATGCTATGCAATATCCGTTCTACGAAGACCTGTGGAAAATATTTCTCTGGTGTTAATAATAGCGGAGCTTGGCCCAAGTTACAGGATTACTTTTCGTTGGGAATGTGAAACCAATCAGAACTAATCATCTTTATTGCTTCTCACTGGCTGCTGGGAAACTCAGAGGTAAACGCATGTCTCACCTGCAGCAGGTATAAAGGCGTTCTCAGCGTACATGTCCTAGTAGAGCAACTGCTCACATTTATTGTCTACATGGGTTCTTGGTATCTTTCCTGCCTGCTGCAGGAAAAATTATGGGGCAGAAATCACTTTTGTAAATCCAGCAATGTTTTCAGTGGCCTGGGGAATAAAGACATTCATTTGAATCATAGATTTTTTGTGCTGTGAATAGCAACCTCCTTACTCTACACATTTGTGAGGTCGTTCAGTGGTTTTCAGACTCACTCTTGGCCTACAGAGGAGGCCAGCTGAGCCCAGCTGCTGCCTCCGAATTGGCTGTGAACTCAACTTCCTTTTC
Organism: Thryonomys swinderianus; assembly: GCA_004025085.1. Taxonomy (NCBI): domain Eukaryota; kingdom Metazoa; phylum Chordata; class Mammalia; order Rodentia; family Thryonomyidae; genus Thryonomys; species Thryonomys swinderianus. Next base: position 20,705 of record PVIC010000592.1, on the reverse strand, counting down.
CTGAGCTGAGCAAAGCCCCCGTTGTTGCTACAAATCACAAGGCCAGAGCAGAGCCCCAACGGGGGCCCATCATGTGGACGGCTTTGCACTGTCACACACTGGCCTGGAGACACAGGGAACTGGGAGGGCTTTTATCGGTCACCTGCCTCTTTGCGATGGGTTCTGATAGATAGCAGATGGACAGACATGGGAGTTAACGAGGTCTGGTTCCGGCCAAATGCTTTCCATCTTCCTCTCACCACTGAGCCCAGTGGAAAAGAACATTGTGCTGGCAGGAAGTCAGTCCTACAAAACCTGGGCCTTCCTCAGAAGTACAGGGCATGGGGGAAAGGGCCCACACTGATTCCATTCCATTCCATTCCATTCCATTCCATTCCATTCCATTCCATTCCATTCCATTCCATTCCATTCCATTCCATTCCATTCCATTCCATTCCATTCCATGATTATTTATTAAGTACCACCTACATTCATCATCTTTGTATCATCTCACTTCTCAAAGACATGTCTCTCTCTCTCTCTCTCTCTCTCTCTCTCTCTCTCTATATATATATATATATATATATATATATATATATATATATATATATATATATATATATATCATTGCCTCCACTTTGTAGATATTTAAGAGACTCAGACATGTTAGGTAATTTGTCTAGGAACACACAGCCAGCCTAAGACTTAGCTGGGAGTGGAATCTAAGTGTCTCTCTTTAAACCCAACAATTAAGCTGCTTCTCTGAGCTCCTCTACCCCTTGCTGTGTCCCACATTCCTTTTCAAATTGTTTTCAGAGTTGCAGTTTGAATTCTCATTTCCAAAGCATCTCATCTTGCTTTCCTGAAGAAATGAGGGTAGAAAAGCAACTGATCTTCAAAGCCCCAGGGAAAATGGATGGAACTGGCCATTTACACTTCTGAAATTTGTTTTCAGTTCTAGCCCAGGTAACGGTAATCTAAGTGTGAGTACCAGGGTCCACTTCCGTGGGTGCCCCCTGTCCTGTGCCAGACGCTTTTTGTTGAATGTGGTGATTTCCAGCTTGGAGGGTCAGGTTGGTGGCTGCTCTCAGTGAGCATAGCTCAAGTAAGAGCGCAGGGAATCCACCAAACTGTGTGCACGGAGCACTGCACAACCCCAAGCACCTCCTTGCTCTCCTGGACCCAGTGAGGGAGGTGTTATTACTGGGCCCATTTTGTGGGTGAAAAAAATGACTTAATAGAGTCAACTGGAGAGCTGGGACCCCACAGGCCTCTGCTTGGTGCCTGGCACCTGACAGGGCCTCCCGTGCCCTAGAACTGCACATTGCTGACTCTGAGGCTTTCCCCTTCCATCATGCCTTCTTTGCCTCTAGAAAAAAATCATCTGTCCTGAAGGCTATTCTTTCAAAATATCAGAAAATCCTCGCAGGGCTGTGATCTCATATCCCTTCATAGGCCCTTTGGAGTCCCTGAGGAGCATGAATGTGACTTGCTTTCATCTGTGCAGAGGTTACAAGAAACCAAACGTTGGCAGCGAAACATCTTTCTTCAGATGAGCCCTACAGACTGGCCCTGTGTTTCTCTGAGGATCAGGGAAGAAATCTGAGAGCCTCTAGAGGAAGAAGACATTAGCTTTGTTTTGTCAGGATCTGTGTTCTTTTAAACACTTTCATCCTCAAACTCATCTTCACCTCCTAAAGAAGAAACAGTCTAGAAGCATTTGCATACTTCCATGGCTACAGCTCTACAGCTCTACAGCTCTACAGCTCTGTCTCTGTGCATCCCCTGCCCATCCCCCAGCCCGAGGCAGGGTGGGAAGAGCTAGTCGGAGCAGAGGTCACCACTATGAAGCTCCTGGGAGGCCTGAGGATGGGAGAGGCAGGCCCAAGGCAAGTCAGTCAACTATAGAATATTTTTATCCCCCAAAGAGAAATGTATCCCCATTCCCAGTAGCACTTCCAGGGATCATTGAGAGCATTAATAGAAGAACTAGGAACATAGTCAATGCCTAAGCAATCACATAACTCCCTGCCCAGGGCTTGGAACAAGTCTGTGAGGTCGAAGTCTATGGGCTTCTTCCACCCCTGGAACATGTGGGCAGTTCAGAGAGGGCGGCTGAGCCTCCATGTGGAGTTCCACCACCAGCACTACAGCATGCTGGGACTTGGGCAGGGTGTCCGGCAGTGGGGGAGGTGCAGTTTAAGGAGCTTCCCCTGCACCAGGGCTCGTGTCAGAAATGTCTAGATGCTTCCTGTTCAACTCCAGCCAGTCAAAGAGAAACAGAAACACTGGCCTCTGTGTCCCGTGGCAAACTGTTGGAATTACAGCCACTTTAGAGCCTGGGTGATTACAAATGGACTTGGCTGCTCTCTTTAAGCCAACCCTTTTTCTCCTTTCTCTTTTATTCTGTTCCAAGAAGTGACAACCAGACGCAGGAAGCATCCTCTTCATAGCTCCGTTGTTTCTTTGATCAGGGAACTGCAGGAAGTGGAACAGAATGATTAGGCAAGATCGGGGTTTGGTTTGCAAGTTGAACCTCAGGCCTATCTATGACTGGAGCAGAGGAGCTTGGAGGGACATGGGTCTCTTCGCTAATAGGCAGCCTTGAGAGCTTTAAGCCAGCACAGAAGGTATATTTTTTTGGGGACACAAAAGGAGCTGAACTCAAGCAGATAGTGATCTACTGATCCCATGGTCCTGTGTCACCCACATGAGGCACCTGGCTGTATACTGGGCCACAGGAACCAACAGGCACTTCTCCTGCCCTGGAGGGGCCATTGGTCAGAAAACAGAAGCTTTGGATTCTACCAGTGTCCTCATTCTGTGACCATAGATTATCTACCTTCTTCAGCTTCACTCTATTCTCTACAACAGGGCTCATAATAGTTACTTTGTGGGGCAAATAAATACTAAAATTATATATACGGAGCATACACAGTACATTTGCAGGTACCAGGAGTGTGGTCATAAAGAGCTACTGTTGATATATGGCTAAAAAGATTGTGATGTAAGTGAGGTATCCAGAAATAAATTTAAGGAAATACTCAGGATCGTACCACTGCAGGGTCTGCACACAAAAGTGAGTACTTCCAAGTTCTCATCCTGGGCCCCTCCCTCCTTTCACACTGGTCCTGACTCTGATATTATGTAAGGACTGACTATTACTGTCAGTTCACCAAGGACCTTAAGTAAAACTATATTTGCCACAATATCTACTCTCACCTGAGAAGCAGTTGCACAGCTATGTGTAAGGTGCAGTCACTGTGCAATCTGCAGAAAATCTGCAACCTTCCCATAAGGCCACTGCCCTCCAGCCAGCCACTTGTGATTGGTAGCATCCAGTCTCCCCTTCTAATGTGATTTTTAACTGTTTCCTGTGTCTCGGATCTGTTTAATGAGTGGGCCTAAGAAGTGGCCATAAAGGATTGGATCACACCCCCAAAAGTCTTGTCTATAGACAATTTCATGTCAGTCCATCTTGGGTGTGGACACCCCAAGTGTGCCAGCACGTATCAACAAAGAATAGTAGGTTTGGAGGGGGTTTTTCTTATTAAATTCTGTCTTTGTGCTTAGAGCCATGGTGAGTACATAGTAGGTATCTGATTGGTATGCGGCGGTCGAGTTCATGTGTTTAAGGAGAGAAGGATAAATACATGCATGCATGGATAGGTGAGTGGATACACTGGTGGATAGGTAGCTAGATGGCTCGTGGGTGAATGGTTGGATGGATGGGTGGATGGATGGATGGATGAAGTGCAATAGAATATTAAGTTCTAGGAGATATTTTCATATATTTATTTATTACTGTGTATCCAGTGCCTAGGACTTGGTAAGTAATAAATGCTTAATAATAGTTATTGTTGAATTGAATGAAGAGATAGATGAAAAAGTATATTAATGGGTGTATGAATGGATATAAATGAATGATAGTTTACTTTTACAAAGTACTCTCTCTACTCTTAACGTCCTGCATCTTTCCTTTATCTCAGTCAAAGGCTGTACAGTAATGTGAGTAGGTACATAACTGACCAACTCCTCCTTTGGGTCAAACTCTATCCTTAGAATCACATGCCTGCTTCTGTCTTAGGAATACCCTCCAACTCCCTTCAGAACTGTTAGCTCATCTGACACTGAGCACATGACCTAGCATACTGTGGATAGTCTGTATTTGTGAATTAGTTTGATATCACCATTTTCCCATGGACTAGAGATGTCCATGCCTGCCCACACATGCAATCAGTGGCAAACCAAGACTGAAGTAAGCTTCAGACTGCTCATCTTAGGTTTGTTGCTTTATAAATGAGCATGAAGATGCCTGGCCTGTCTGCACAAGTGAGCACTTTGCACAAATAAATGACAAGACACATTATTTGGTGGAGCTGGAGAGCAGTAGAGGATTACTTGTTTAAAAAGAGGTAAACAGCTTTGCCTGTGCACCCCTGGTTAGTGCATCCCCTAAGCCCCTGGCCCCATCTGCAGACAAGGATTATATGGTATTTAATGGATAAGGATTCTCTGGTATGTGAGGCAGACAGAATTTAGAGATCTGGGCAGGGAACATCCCACATTTGGAAAGTAGTGTTTTACAAGTCAAGATCACTTTGCCTTCTGCAATCTGACCCTTGTGAAATAAAGCTCTCTCCCACTCCTTACTGACAGAGGATGAAAGGGTTGTATAAGGTTGTTGAAGAGGACCAACATTTGCATTCAGAAACACTTGTGCTCTTGTGTTGTGGAGGCCCCACTGGCTTGAATAGTCCTGGCAAGGAAAGCAAGTAATGCTTTCTAAGTATCTAGTCATATGAATGAAGCTGTGCTAGTGTCACCCTTCCACAGAACCCAGGGATGTCAGTACTTGATTCCATTTTATACCCTGAAGAGACCAAGAGCTGGAAGGATCACATGACTTTCCCACTGTCAGTTACTGTTTAAGAGGTTGGTTTGACTACGAACACCTACACCTTACACCTACACATGTGACAAGCCACCAAACTTCTCACTGCTTAGTGATATGAGGAGAATAACAGGAAATTTCCCATTCATCCTGTCTGTGCCAGAGATCAAGTGACCCTTCACCTCCCAGGTAGTGGAAGGAAGAAGGCTTGGACTCTTCCACCTGAGCAGGCTCATGTTATGCAGGCCGTTTGCACCCACGATGCTGGTAGATTCTTGGATGACAAGCCTTTTGAACATTTGCCAGCATCTCAGCCCTTCTAATTAAAACCACATTATCTGTGATGACTCTTAATGATAGCATTCATAGAGTCGGGATGCTCTCTGGTTTCAAGTTCAGTTTAAAATTTTCCCTTCTGAACAGCACATGCAGTAGCCTTGATAACGGGTCAGGTGGAGATTCTGCATAACCTGCTTAGCCTGTGTACTCTATCCTCTCATACTCTAGACACCTGTCTTTGGGGGGAGGGGACTCAACCTGCCTGGCAGATGGTTTGGTAGCTCAGGTGTCAAAGACACATGTCAACTTTTCTACTTTATTGTTTTGATTGCATTTGCTTCAAGCTCCTTAGCCTCCACCCTCTCAAGGTACAAGTGAAAACAAAATAAGAGGAGTGGTTTTGCCAGCCATCATTCCTATCAGCTTTAGAGAGCCCTACAGGCTACTGTGCTCACCCTCTAGCTGAGGACCTTTGGGCTTGAAGGCATGGTAAGTCTTAGTGAGCCTTGGTCCACTCTTGACCTGAAACTAGAGAGAACTAAGAAATAGCACTCTGAGAAATGGGTCTATAGCTCAGTGAGCTTTTTTCTTCTGAACAGGTTTGAATTCTTTTTAAGTTTAAGAAGAGAACTCACAGTTCTTTGAGGAACAACTTCAAGTTTAGGCTACTATGCTGGTCCAGACTGCAGGCTTCAGCCCCATAATGGAGGCCTCTTTCCCTAGCACAGTAATGGAGACTCACAGCAATTGGCCTTTTTGTGCCTTTCTCATCCATCTCCTTGCATACCTCCACACTCCATTCCTGGATATGTTGGTCTTCTGGCATTTCCTGCACATAACCTTTTGTTCAAACTGCCTTCTCTATGAGGAGTGTCCCTTCCTTTGCTCACCATCCTATCTCCCATTCCCCCATCATGCTAACTCCAACTTACCTTTCCAGTACAGCTTTCCAGGCAGGTGTGATGGTGTATACCTGCAACCTCAGCCATTCAGTAGGCTGAGATGGGAGAGTGGTGAGCTGGAGCCCTGTCTAGGTGAGTCAGCAAATCAGCAAGACCTTGTCTCAAAATTTTTAAAAAGAGCTCAGGGCATAGCTCAGTGTTATCTGGGTTCGATCTCCAAAGCCACAAGATAATATAAATAAAGTAATAAAATGTGTTCACCCTAAAACCAGCCCAGTTTGGCTCATTTTGGCCATTCTACATGGCCCAGGATGGAGTAATGGAAAAACAATCAGATGAATAATGATTACCCAGGCTATTTCTACAACTCTCTCAAGGCCCCCCCCCACCCCAACCCCCAGAAAACTCTAAAGCTCAGAAGCAGACATGGCATCTGAATCTGAAGATGGTTGTGGAAACTTAGAGTTCAGTAGCCACAAATCGACCAGGACTTGTCATCAAGGAACAAAGTAATTGATAGCAGACAGGATCCTACTGTATCGAGGCAAACATGGTCTGGATAGTCTTGAAGACCCAGCCTTCTATATCCTGTGAATCCTAAAATTTCACAGTGGTTTTCTTACAGTTGGTCTCATCTTGAAAATTCTTACTGACTGATTGCTGTGGCCTTCTGGCTGTGTCAGGAAAATGCCAACCTCTAAACTCAGCACTGTGCAGTGCTGGCTGATGGCTCCAGCTCTGTTGATTCCTAGTAGTCTGAATGTAGACCAATCAGTTATGCTTGTGGAAGAGGCTCTGTGATCCTCTAGAAGGTGAGGATATTGAATAGAACCATAAAGGATAAGACAGAAAACTGATGACATGCTCAGGTGGGGCAACTAGGGGGGATGTCCAGAAACCCATCAGGACAGCACAGCATCCCAAGATTAGCAACTGCAGGGATACATTTCATTCCCTTGGCCTAAATGGAAAGAATTCAGAATAGTTACTGCAAGAAGGCTGTAGCTACAGGAGAAAAGAAGAGGCACTATGGCCTTGGGTCAAGGAAAGAAGGTATTATTGACACATAGCCAAGCAGGGGGGAATCAGGGAATAAATATCTCAGATTATTTCTCTTCTAGTTTCTGAGGTTGGTGCTTCCTTCTCATTGGCTAAACCCAAGCAGAAGTCTGAGAGAAAGGAATATCACTGGTTTCTCCCCAACCTGCTTGGGTGCAGGAAGGGTAGAAGAGGGAGCTGAAAGGCCGCCAGAGACCACCCAAGCAGCAGCATTCTGACCTCTGGTAGCTTCTCAGCCAACCCTTTCCTCCCTTACCTCATCAGCCACCACCTTGACAGAAAAAAAGGAATGGCAGATGAGATCAAAGGGCTCTGAGAAATCTTTCTAGGGCTTCACAAGAGAATGTTAGGGATGCAGTTGAAACGGGGAGAAAGAATAAAGGATTTTTAATTTTGATTATCAGTGGATTCTTTTATCCTTGTTATCTCTTTCTGCCAGTAGCTGGGGTCATGGAAACCTCATTGCTTGCTCTAACTGTGGCTTGCCGATGCACTGAATACACATCAAAGGTGCTTTTGTAAGGAGCCATATGCTGTCATTTTTAATTAATTTTGGTCTTATTTTTACATTTGATCAAATAGAATCAAATGAATCTTTATTAGTCAGCTATCCCTAACTGGTGAAATAGGTCAGCCTTTCCAGGAAGAGTTCTCTGAACCTCTTCATCTGTATAAATAACTTCTCCCAGCCAACGCAGGCTCTCCAGGAGACCTGGCTGCAAAGAAGTCGATGAAAGAGCCAAGGAAGGCATCAGGAATGGAGAGACTGGCCAGGAGAAGCTCCTACGGAGCCCCCAGCACTGTGCTGGGCACTGCAGGAGAAACAGGGGTCACCTGTGCTGGGTGGCTTAGAATCCCGTGAGAAATAAAAGTGGTTATTTGAGATGAAACAGGAGTACCTAACTGTGGAGAGATTCTTGCTGTGTCTGCCTCTCCTCGGTGACTTCCAGAACTTTTCTGTCACCTCTGAGGCTGCTGCCCATGGTCCTTAATCTCAGCAGGAGCCTCCTGCTGGGCTCCTTCCAGGGCTGTCTTGGAATCCCTGCTGTTCTCAGTCCGTCCTCAGCACTAGAAGGACTTGGCTTTGATCTCTTCTGTGGCTTTCACAGTAATTGTTCTACCCTGTCCTCCGCCATCTGCTTCCCCTTCCTGGTTTCTTCCTTCTGATTATGCTTGGGACAGAACAACCCTGGTTTGCCAGAGGGCCCCTGGCATGTGCTCAGTCCTCCCTGCCAGGTCCTTTCCCAGAAGCAGCTGCCCCAGTGGAGAGTAAGAGGCCGCCTTTGTCCTCCAGCTTCGCTTGCTCTGCTGTCGCCTTGCTTGATGGCACTTGAACCCATCATAGCGTAAACTCAGTATTACACTACATTGTAACATTTATCCAATTTTTATTATGTGCCAGTCTAAGGAGAATAAAAAACCACCTTTAATCTCACTGCCCACCTAAGTCCTGTTAACTTGTGAAAAGGATGTGCGTGGTCAGAAAGTGCAGGATTCAGAAAGATACGTAGACCACATGCCTCAGCTCAATGCCCTGGCGGCCCTTCTCGAAAAGTGAGCCCTGCAGGAGAGTTTCTTGTTATCTTTGCAGGAAACAGAAAACGCTCAGACCTGTGCTTTATTGACACCAAAGAGATCACTTTATCCTCAGTTCTGCGCCCCATGCTCTCCCTTCAGCAGCATGGCCGGGAAATGTTCATCCGTACTCCCGTACAGTGCTTGCACTCTGGTGACCTCTCCGTGTTCCTCAATTGTTTGAATGTGCCAGTGAACATCAGCCTCACTCTCTGCTCACAAACACCAATTTTCCACTGTTTTTTCTATTACAGACAGTTCCTCAGGGAACTTGTATGTCTCATGACATTTTTGAAGAGATGGGTATACATGGCGAACAAAATCTTGATAATCAAGTGGCTGGACCAAAGGCTTTTTTCAGTTTTGGTCAATATGGTCAGATGTCCTGCATAAAGCTTCCCCAGTGTACCCCACCATAAACAGCCTCTGAGGGTTTCCCTCTCCTATGGGCCAACATTGGAAATTAGCATGCTTTTGTATTTTTGCCAACCTGATAGGAAAAAACATGGGCATTTCATTATTGTTTTGATCTGCATTTCTTTAATTATCAGTGCGACCAAACAGCTTTTCATATGTTTATTAGCTGTTTGTATTTGTTCTTCCCCAAATAGAATGCTCATATCCTTTGTCTATTTCTTTTCCACTGGACTGGAAATAAACTTTAAATTATTTTTATGAAATCAGATGCAGGATCCAAATCTGAAGTATTTTATCATAGATTTGATTTGCTTTCAGTTTATTTTGAGATGTCTAAGCAAAGTACAAGGGATGAGTTTCAACATCTTTATCCTCCGCTGTTCAAACAAGGAACCCTTTGTAACCTCTTGGAATGGTCTGTCATTCCCACCCCGAGTAGAACAAGGCAATGAATTATTTAGGATCCCATTGGTTCAGAGGGGAAGCCACACCAATCAAACCATTCCCTGGCAGCTGCTAAGTACCAGCCACTGAGACACGGATCAGCTGTGGGACTCGGTGCCATCCATTTAGATGAGGGCTCCGTCAGCTGCCTGTGGAACGCTTCTGGAGGTCACCTCCTTGACACCATCTGCTGGACCATGAAGATCATCAGCACGCCAAGGAGTCTGACAGGCTGTGATTATTTTCCACTCCAGTGCAGTGTGGCTTTTCCTCAGCATGAAGAGGGTTCACTTTCTGGCCAAGCTCTTTGTTCAGTGGATGCCTTATAAAGTGGGCAGGTTGATACATTAGGCCAGGCCATACATGGGAAGGCCTTGAGGGTTGGTTTGAGTGGGTGCAAGTCATGTTTTTGGCCGAGCAGGGCCCTGTTATCCCTTTTTCCATTCATACAACAAATGTGCTGCGATGTGGTTTAGTGAAGAAGTTAAAAGCTCAGGTTGTACAAGTAGAGTAAGCCTTGGTTCTTAAGCTTACCTGAGTGACACTGGGCAAGTGCACTCCTGCAGGCCTCTGAGTTTCCCTGACCGTACGTGGGGTCAGCAAAGCCCACTGCAGAGTTGTGAAGTTAGTTGAAATAATATATGTATTAAGCAACTGTTGCCACAATCATGCTGCATTAATGAGCTGCTTGAATATTTGGGGGCTTGAAAGAGTAATTTATTCCTGCACTTGTATCTGGGAATCCACTGGGTATTAACTGATTTGAATTAAGATGGGGAGTTTGTAACCAATCAGCAGGGTGGATCTAGGTTTCCTCTGTGAGTTTCTTGTTCTTTTGAACTAGTGGTGCCCCAGGGACACATCCTTCTTCCACTGATGGAAGAGTGAAAGCTCCTCCCTGAAAACTCACACTAAGCATTTCCACACATTCTATCGTTAACATCATATTGACTAAAGCAAGTCACATGGCCAAGTCCATTGTTATTGGAATAGAGAAACATACTCTACCTTTAGTGGGAAGTACTGAGAATTCCAGGACAAAGGACATCAAGTGAAGTACAAAGAAGGAGAAACAGCAGTGGAGTCTTGCCCTGTAGACAGTTCAGGCACCAAGCAGTTGCCCTAGTTTTCTGACTGACACACCACAGAGAACGACACTGCTTTGCTGAAGGGTGACTGCTACATCTTATGCTTTCTCAATCCACGGATTCTTTTTGTATTAATTCTAAAGCTTCGCAAGCACTGATCCCTTCAAGATAACAAAAGGAAGCCAATATGAGAATTTTTACAATTTCCTTCTTTCCCTTTAGTCCATAGTTTCATGACATTTTTAAGTATTTTGATTCCCTCAGCTATTGTTTCTTCAAATATTCCTTTTCCTGCATTCTTTACATCTGAAATTTGCATGAGCTGTATGTTGGCCTGACTTACCACCCTTTATTTTAACAGATTATACATGTCTTTCACTTATTACCATGTGCTGCATTGTGGGAAATTTTCACAACTTATTTTAAGTTCACTATATTTCCCTTTAGTTGTGCTTCATTTGTATTATATTGAGTCTCTGGATTTAGATTTCAATGTATGTATAGATTTTTTAATTTCTTAAATTTTACTTGATTATGTTTCAAACCGGTCTTTATGATCTCATAGTTTAAAAAGACAGTCTTGGAGGGTGTGGTGGCTCACGCCTGTAATCCCAGCACTCAGGAGGCAGAGACAGGAGGATTGCTGAGTTCGAGGCTTGCCTGGGCTACATAGTGATCTCAGGGCCAGCCTGATCTACAAAGCGAGACCCTGTCTCAAAAAAAAAAAAAAAAAAAGATAGTTTGCTCTTTTCATATGATTTTTATTCTTTCATTTCTCTCTTAAACCATTTAAAATCTGTAGTCCATCAGTTTTTGTTTTAAATATTTCATGCCTGTTAACCTTCTTGTCCCTGCTGGTGAAGTTTTTCTGGATAATTTCTAATTTTTTAAAGTTCATGTGCAGGTAATGTGATTCTTGTTGGTTTCTTCAGTGGGCTTTCCTTGGTTTCAAGGCTATTTAATGCACCTGCAGAATCTATAGAACTATTTTGTGATCGACTTGACCAAGCATCACAGAGGTTCCACTGGTATCAGGTCAGTTTTTACATCAACCCCGTGTTTTAGGATTCCAGTAACTCTCAGTAAGTGTAAATCTCAGCTTCATGCTTGCAGGTAGTACAAGCTTCAGTTTCTCTACATGAAGGGCTTTTTTTTTCTTTCAATTCAAAGCCCTGAGTTGGAAGTAAGCTTCCTGACCTTGTATGTAACTGAATGGGCTGAGATTTCACAAAATGGAGGGAAAAGATCTTTCCAAGGTACAGGCCCCATGCAGGAGTCTCTGCTCTGCTCTAACTCCCTGCCCACCACATCTGGTTTGCCCTCTTCTTCCTCTACATGAATGTAAAAACCACAGCTCCCACCTGTTAGAGCCTATCTGTCTCCTCTGCTTCTAGGCCACCATAGGTTCAGCTTTTTCACTCAATACTCTAGTTAATTGTTCCTTATTTGATTCCCCCCTTTCATTTTGTTCCATATTTCTGTATGGTTGTGGTGAAAAGGGAAATCCACTAATTCAGTCTCCTATTTGCCAGAACCAAAAGTCCCACCCTTGCAACTTCTCAAAATATTATACTACCTGGACCTTATATTTTAAACTTCTACCCAGGATATGGCCAATGAAATGTGTTCTTTAAATAATTGACTAGCTAGACACCTATTGAATTTAAAAATGAGAATTTAAGCTTTGCCTAGCAAGTTACTGTCTCAAGTTAACTTCTATTGAATCTTTTAATAATTAGAATTTCAATTATTCATTTTCAATTAGTCAATGGCATAGTGATCACAAATGTCATTAAGAAATTTAATTGCGTTCAATGTTGAATTGATATAAGAGAATATTCCCTAGGAAAACAAACACCCTTCATTAGAAAAGGGAAAGTTACAGAAGAACTTTAGAAAGATTCTAAAAGGACAGAGGAGTTGGCCTTCATTGGCTTGGAAATGGGTAGTTCTAGTCTCATTTGGAACAAATACTCCATTCTAATTATCATGGGTGCAGAATTGGAAATCGCCAGATGTGAGTTCAAATTCCAGCTCTTCTACTCCCTACTATACCTTGTCTGGTAACCTCAGCCCAGACACAAACACTGGCCACATGGCAAGAGAAAGGCCATCAAGTGGTGGAGCCAGTACAATTTGTGTCCGTCCAGTGCCTGGTATCTCCCATACCATAGACCTCTGTGCTTGGATTGTCTCAGTTAGTCTCACAACCTACTTTCTAAGCATTTTCTTAGATGCAGATTAGTGCAGAGGACAAACAGTATGTTGGAAATCATTAGTGCACAGTGAGCGTTGGGTGAAAGAATAATGACATGACCACCAGCTCCTACTCTCTGTTGGTTACACACATGTCCTGATTTCATCTTCCAGAGCACTCGCTGCAATTCCTTGTAAACATGGGAAACTGAGCGAGAAGAGTTAGGTAAATCACTCCCGGCCTCACAACAAGAGAGTGACACATCTCAAATCTGAAGTGTATCTCTCATTTATTGGCATTATATGTAGAGAAAGTAAGGAAGTTGGGGTTGGTTTCTCAACTAAATAAAGTAGATGGTTATTTTAATACATTTGGGTGGCTTGGAGGATTTTGGCATAATTCCTATTTACCAGGAGAATTTCACATAGCTGAGTTTGCTGGGTAGATGGTGTATAGAAAAGGCTTAATAAATATTTAACAATGCAATCATTTCATTAATGATTTAGTTACTAGCTGAGTTGTCACACTGCCATTTCTTTTTCAAAATAGACTCGAAGCATAATAAAAAAGAAACTTGATTTGGGATTAGAAAGACCTGTGTTCAGATCTTGGCTGCTATACTTAACAGCTTTGTGCCATTGGGCAGGCGGATGACGTCTCCACGTGCTTGAGTTTCCTCACCTATAAGATGGTACACTTAGGATAGTTCCTGCAGATAATAACTCCCAGATAGAAACCGTGGTTCTATTGTAAGCAGTCAAGCAGATGGGACTTATTTTTAGTAATTATCATGGCATGTCAATCACTAAGGTTGTGTTAATGATGCTAAATAAAAATTGTTGAACACAAATACAGTTGCTAAAGATCAGGTGCGAACCCCTCAATCCCATAAGGAGCCTCATCGGACCTTTTTCCTTTATCCCTATTTTAGTTCCCTTCCTTTCTGGAGACCTGGTAAACCAGCTTCTGCTATCATGGAGAGGCCAGGGGAGAAACACATCAGGAGTGGGGTGGGGAGAGGAGCCTGGTCTTCCCACAAAAGCAGCAAAAACAGCCCCACTATTCCAAGACTCTGCTGCAAGAGGAAAAAATCCTCTGCAGTAAAAGTTGACCATATTCAGTGGAAGATGCTGTCGTTTCCATGGCAATTAATGGTGTTAAGTGCACTTCATAACTCAAAGGCCTCTAGTGAAGATGCAGGAAGAAAAGGGAGAAAGGTGTATGTGGTTTTTTAAAAATAGTATTTGAAGAATTTTTCCTTGAAAATCTCTACTGCCTCTATTTGAATTCTTGGGAAGATGTGCAAAATGACTTTAGCAATAAAATCATACATACAATTGAGACACCAAAAATAGGTTTGCCCCAAGGCAAGGAGGCTACTTCAAAAGAATCTCCATATGCTTACCCCACAGAGCCAGAAAACTACGTTGTGTGGCCCCAGTGGGAATTCTCTAACACCACGGTTCCTGGCCACCAGGACAAGGGTTCCTTTGTTCTCATGCCCAAAACAGGACAGACTCAGCACGGGGAGTTTTGTAGGACTGACATCCTGCTCTCATTTCCACATCATGCAGGCCACTGAGTGAAAATGCCATCAACTGCTATTTATTCAGGCACTTTGGGCATTCCAAGGTCTGTCACCTGATTCTATGGGATTAGTAGGGTCACCATTTTGGAGGCCCCTGAGCCTCAGAAGAGCTGAGTAAAGCTCCGGCAGACCTCATGGGGACTCTGGCATTTTCAGTCAGGCTGTGGCAAAGCTCTGGAAGAGCACTGTCATCCAGGGCTCCTCTACCTTCAAAAAAATTGGCATTAGGCTTGATCAGCATGAACAGGCCCGAGATCGCCTCTGGAACCCCAGCCAATTGTAGGCTATTCCTGTCCCACTGCCCTTCAGTGGCCCGGCCCACAAAGCAAGTGAGAAGGAACACACAGACTTCAGGCCATGTTCTGTTGCTCTAGGAGGACTGAGTATTCCCTTGTCTTGGTTCAGTCTTCTAGTTTTAAGAAAAACTCCTGAGGACTGTGAGCAGTGTGGAAAAAGGTTGTGTGATACAAATAGCTCCAAAGGCATTGCCTGGGAAAGACGCGGGTTAAATCCTTGGCTCTGTCATTTCCTGACTGGGAGACATAGAAAACATTCACATATTTCCTCCACTGTAGAATAAATTATTAATGGCTATATTGCAGTGCTGCTGTAAGGAGTAAGGATCATGAGCATAAACACCCAAGGCGGGTGGGGCCCTCCTGGGTCCTCAGGAAGCAATGACTGTAGTGACAACAATTTCTGCTGTCTGAAGAGGAAGACAGAGCCTCCAGGCCACTGCTCCAGGCCTGGAATCACCACACCCTTCTCCATGGTTGAAATCTGTTTGTCCTATGTTTCAGTGCCTTGACTTTAGGTTCTGGCGTACTCTGAGAAGCCTTGTTTTGTTTTTCATTTTCTTCCATGGCTTTTGACTATTTTATGATGGAATGTAGTATGCATACAGAAAAGTGTAGCACACCTATATGCTCCTTCCATCAAATAGCACAAAGTAAGAGTCACCAGGGCCAAAACAGCACTAATGATACTGCCAGAGCTGTCTAGGAACCCTCAAGAAACAGAACTCTCACTTGTCCTTGACCCCATCCCACAGGTAACCACCACCAACACGCAGCTTAGCACATCATTTTGTCTTTCCTTTATTATTTTGATATTTAAGTATGTGTACCTGAGCAATATAGCTTTGTTTTCCTGTTTCGGGATTTCTTATCAATAAAATCACACAATGCATATTACTTTGTGTATGGTCATCTTTGCGCAAAACCTTATTTTTAAGACCCATTAACACTGTATCAATTCAAGTATGCTAATTTTTGATATTTTGTTGCTCAAGTCCAGAAGTTGCCCATTCTCCTTTTGAGCGGGATTTGGTCTCTTTCCAGCACTGGTGACAGATGTTTGTGCTGAGGACACCTTTGTGTGCACTCTTACGCTGCTCTTAACTTACCCACTGCTGGTCGCAGGCACAAAGAACCTGGTCGCTTTGCCTCCTAAATCTGAGAAATGAAAACCACCTTACTAAATTGCTTTCAAAATAAAATGAAAGAACACTCATGTATGCTTAGACCATGTCTGACACAGAGTAGAGTCTAAATAACAAGTAATGTTTTGAGCGTTTGGTAAGCGAGGCCCATTTACCCTTTCTGGGCCTATTCTTTGTGGGTTGGGGCCTGAAACTATATAGACATCTTAACCTCTTGCCCTGTCCACCTACCCCCTCTAAGATTTAGGGTCTCCTGTTCTACCCACTGACTCTTTTCTTTTGCTTGCTTTCTTCATCTCGTTTTTTAATGTTCTATATGCTCTCCATAAGGTGCCCAATGTTGCCCTTTTAGCAGTGCTGTGACACCGGCTCCATTAGCAGCACCGATAAGGAAGAGAGGGACAGAGCAGTGCAGTGACTCACCCCAGGTGCCAAGGTCGTAGGGCTGGACTGGGCCCTGTGCTCATCCTCTCCCTCCAGGGAAAGCGGCCAGCCAGGACCCTGTGCAGAGGAAAGGTGGAGACCAGTGAACACTCTGCTGCCCAGTGCCCACCTGTCAGCCTCCGAGTTTAGGTTTTGAGGCCAGGCGTCCTCATCGAGTGAGCTGGTGAACCGTGAGCTGTGGTAGGCTTCTGTTACTCTGCATGGGGGCGAGTGCGCTTGCATTCGGCCAGACCCGCGACTCGGTCCCATAGGGCAGTGTGGCTGTGAACATTTAGCATTGAGGACGGGCGCCCTGTGCTCAGAGATGAGGGTCAAAAGCCATGATGGTTATAGCCCACTCACCTGGAGAAATCCAGGCAGACCTTCTAGAGGAGGTGTTGTGCAAGGACTTGCTTTCCCTAGCCATCTTTTGCCTATAAAAGTGCAAGGCTCTGTTAAAGAACCCCTTTCCCAGGCAGCCAGCCCCTGGGCTTTGTCTTCCTTCAGTCTGGAGGTCTCTGGTTGACTGAGAAAGGCAGGGGCCAAGATTTCACCCCTTGCTATGAGCCTCCTTCCCTCTTCCCTGCCCGCACCTCTCCGCTACAGACACAGCCTTGTGAAAGAGATGACTGTTTGTTTTATAACAGGAGCTTAACATGATTCATTTCAGATTCCCCAAGGACTTTTGTAAAGTTTGGACTGAGTCATAATATATTTTTTATTAAACTCCAAGACCCTACAAGCAGGAAGCTCTGTTCGACAACATAATATAACTGATGTATTGCAAAGCGGCTTTTTTATGGGTGAGTCCTGAAGCCGCTCCAGAAATCCTCTGGCCTCTCCCCTCACGGCCTGGTTCTGGAGGGAGATTAAAAGGGCTTTGGAGACTCGTTCTACCACCCCCACCAGGCACACAAACCCACGCACACACATGGCCCTGGTCCACCTCGGGCCACACCTAGAAGTCAAGGGTCCCCAGCCAAGAGCAAGCCCACCTCCAGACCCTCCTAAAGACAGCACCCTGAGGTGTTCCACAAAACACAGAAGGGCCTGGTGGCAGCATTTGAGCAGAGAGGCCATTCTACAGCCATTCTGAGCACAGGGCTTTGGAGAAGGGCAGTGACTTTCCGATGGTGGTCCTCAGGCCAGCAGCCTAGGGTCACTGAGGGCTTTTGTAACATACAAATTGTGAGGCTCCTACCCAGACCTATTAAGTCACCAGCTACAGGAGGTATGGTCCAGTAATGTGTTTGAACATGTTTCCTGGGGTTCTCCAGGAAACACGAGCGTCTCTGGCATAGGGTCTCACCACTCACAGCAAGGTCCCCTGGAGCAGCGGCTTCAGCCTCAGGCCCACCCAGACCTGCTCACTCTGAATCTG
The DNA here is from genome assembly GCA_004025085.1 of Thryonomys swinderianus. Taxonomy (NCBI): domain Eukaryota; kingdom Metazoa; phylum Chordata; class Mammalia; order Rodentia; family Thryonomyidae; genus Thryonomys; species Thryonomys swinderianus. The sequence continues at coordinate 3,038 of PVIC010000592.1, read as the reverse complement.
AATCCAGTAAAACCTCCTGTTGAATCTCATCCATGTTAAAGTCCAAGAAACACTTCTGTAGCCATCACAGGGTGCCGCCCCAGGGTAAGATCACCTGGACTGGGGTCTTCTCTGCCCTCAGTGTCCTGCCTGGTCCACTGGATTAATCCCCCGGAAGTCTACTTACCTGGTTGCCCAGGGTAACAGGAAGGCCTCCCACAGCCTGGGATTCCTGGAGACACTCACTCAGAACCTTCCCTTGGGCCCCTCCCTGATAAGCGCAGGACCTGCTGTCTGGCGGACCCTTGTCTTCCCTGGGACAATCCTGTGTTTCCGTGTAGTGCCATGAGGAGATATCTCCTCGGCACTGTGTTGGCATTCTCTGGTCCTCCTGGGGAACTCTTTCCCCTTTGAAATGTTTCAGTGCAGCACTGGCCTGCGGTCCCAGCCAGGGCACATCCTTTAACCTTCAACCACAAACCAGAGTATCTCTCCAAACAGACCCCGAAATCTGCTTGTAGAGATACATTTGAGTACAGATGTAGGCATTGAAGCCCAGCAATGTGCACAGGGGTACTTCCAAAAAGAAAACAAGACACTTGGGATCCAATGAATTGCTGAAAAGTGCTAAACATGGCCGCAGAAGCACAGGTTCGTGCCCCCCTTTGCCTGCCACCTATTCTGTCATGGATCTTTGACTGTACAAGGAGCCCAGAGCCTCCTCAGTGACTTGGTTGTAAGGTGATGAAGCCAGAATCAAAGGGGAGCCTGAGACAAGGGGGAGGGGTAAAAACCCACTGTTCCTCAGCCACCCAAGGGGACTTAAAGGAACAAAACCCTGTCTATCCCCAGGTCCCAGACAAGCAGCAATTTCCCCTCCCAGCACAGACAGTTTAGAAATGCATCCGATTAGAGCCTGCCTGAGTGTCCCCAGGGGTTCCCACATAAAGGGGCGGATATTGGGGCTGCTGGTCTGAAAAGCAGTCTGCTAATAAGATTCAAAAGCTGCAAACCAGCTTGTATTCTTTGACCAGTAATTCTACTTCTGGGAATCTGTCCTAAGAAAATAATTAGATATTTAGACAAAAATGTATCCACCCAGGTGTTCACTGCAGTTTTATTTATATAAGTGAAAAAGTAGGAACCACTAAATATTCCACTTTAGGGTACTAGTTAGGTAAATGATGGGTCATTCATAGAATGGAATATTTTGTTGCCGTTAAAAATGATGTTCACAAAGCTTTAAATGACATGGGGAAATGATTATGGTAGCCATTGTGTGTAAAAAGGCAGGATGTAAAATCACACTTTCAGTGTGATCCCAGCCATGTAAAACAATTAGGGAGAAATTGCAGGAAGGAAAACCACACACACAAAAACTGTTAAGAGTGGCTGGCCCTGGGTGAGAGGACGATGGATAATTTTTCTCCTTTTCTTTCCACCTTTCTGGAGTTTTTTCTATACTAGCAAACTATTGCTCATCACCATTAGGCATTTAAGGCTCACAGGAGATGAAACAAAAGCACTTCCAGTCGGAGGCCAGGTGAGGGATATAATAGCTGGTTTTTCTCCATTGAATATATATTGCTTTTGAATTCCGAGAAAGAATTAAAACATTATTTACAAAATTAAAATCAAATCAAAACAAATAAAGCCCTCGAATGCCTGCCAAGGAAGGCTTCTGCTCCTAGAAGAACTGATTGCCTGTTTCCGGCTTATCGGTTTTCTGGATCTTAGGAAACCAGCCACTGTGAAATTGACTTCTAACTGATCTTAATTGAGATGGGGACCAAACGCAAGATCAGAAATGAAATTGAGGTCAGTTGCCTGATGCCTGGGCTGCCCATGGAGCCTCTGCACTACCCCAGGAGGCAGAGGAGCTGCCACTGCCTGCCAGGAACAGCTCCAGCATCCTGCCACCCACTGGCTGTGTATTTGACCAACTTGAGACCCAGCGAGGGTTGAGTTGAGACAGCTGAGCCAGCTGTGGCTGAGCATTCCCTTCTCAAGCCTGCCACCCCTCCTTCCTGCCAGTGTTACTGTCCTGCACATACATCTCGGGTACATCCTTCCTTCTTCATACCTGTATATGACACGTAGTGATGGCTAAGAGCAAGCAGGCACCACGCCAAGCTGCTAACACACATACCGTGTCTGATGCCCATAGTGACCTTGGGGAGTAAGTATTATGAAGGCTGCTTTTGCTGGGTGTAGTGGCACATGCCTAAAATTCTAGCACTCTGGGAGGCTGAAGCAGGAGGACTACAAGTTTGAGCTCAAGCTGGGCAGCTTAGCACTTTGGCTAGACCTTGTTTTAAAATTTAAAAAGGGTATAGCTCAGTGGAAAGACCCTATACCAGGTATCAATCTCCAGTGTCAGAAATAATAAAAGTAGCAAACTCCATGAAACATTCTTCCTCCTCCTAGCCTATGTAGTTCATATGATTTCCGGGATGAACTTGTCTTCTCAGTGGGATCCCCTCCAACATCGGAGTGACCAGTTTGGTGTAGACATTAAATGATGTCCTTAACATGCCCTTAAAGCGGGCTGCCGGATGCCAAGAGCAGTGCCAGTCTCTCAGGTCTCCTGGTCAGTCTGTCCCGTCTTGCCCCCATATTGCCTGGCCCTCTTTGCATGTCCTCCTCCTCTTGGTCTCCCCCAGATTCCTCTTCCAGAGGGCTGCTGTTAGATGCACTGTGGCTTTCTTGGAACTATGTAACTTTTGGCCTAAACCTTGGAGACTTCACTCTTCATGACCAACAGGCTTCTTGTAGCTTTTTTTTTTTCCCTAAGAAAAGAGCTTTCTCTCAAAGATGTTTTCTTATTTATTCTCATCAGTCAGCACCAATGTGGTCAACATTTCAACATCACTCTGAGTGTATATGCTCCTTACAGCACTGTATGCTGCAAAATAAATATAAAGATGGAAAATATCTAATATTAAAAAGAAGATCTAGGGCCGGAGGGTTAGCTCAGTGGTTCCGGTGCCTGCCTCGCAAGCATAAGGACCTGAGTTCGATCCCCGGTTACCACATATAATGCTGGGCGTGGTGGCTCA